>NW_019293611.1:0-33830 GCF_000500325.1 Leptinotarsa decemlineata | reverse complement strand
CCATCATCAGTATGGTGCAGCCAAGTGTAAGGATGGGCAACACTTGGTTACCAAAAGATAGAAATATAGAAATACAAATGCACGAAGCCACCAACAGGAGCCAACCGCACATTTGTGGTGTCAGTTGATAGATCTCGTGTTCACAAGAAAACTATCAAAATCACCACGGGTCCAGGAAATTATACAAATATGCCCGAAACACGTGTCTATGGTTTGCCACTTTCATGAGTGCTATGTCCGATATTAACTTCTATTTCTATATCAAGACACTCAATAACTCTCATATTTGTATAATTTCCTGGACCCGGATGTTACGCAGGTAGCTATAGCTGCCTTTGAGGTAGTGTTTTGGGTTTGACTGAAAGACCATCATTCACCTTCTATATTTTCGACGAGGTAACTTTGACCTTTAATGAGCTCAAGCCAGTTAAACAGTTACGCGGGTATCTTGATGTTTTGACTCTACACGACGTAATGTAGCCAAGGTGACTATGGGAACGTGTCTCATATTTGACCTTGAGGTAGGCGAGGTGGCTTCTCGACTTTTTCTTCGACTTTGAACGACCTTCAGCAACATCACATCGTGGTTTTGGACGCTGAATGTGTTATTGATTGATTACAAACACCCAGCCTGTGGTAAAGAAGCATACTCCTCTTCTATAACCGAGTTCTATAAACGATGGAAGGATCACCATTTCACATTCAGTTTGGATAATGCAACGTATTCGAAAAGAATATGGAATATCAATGTGAAATATGAATTCGCTTTCTTCCTTTGAACATGTTCAAATTTGAAGCGAGTGTTTTTTTGCAATATATTTTCCAAACTGATGAATACAAGTCGTGCATTTTCAGAGTTCGTTCTCCTACGAATATCTGAATGCAATATTCAGCCGAAGAGTTGCCGAAAGGAGCAGATTTGGATCCTGCTATGAGGAGATTGGCTTGGGAATTATTCAACTTGAATTTATATGCTCTACATTCATCAAATCATGATTTGAGTGTATGTTATGATGCTGAAGAGGTGCGGAAAGTTTTGGACCTCAGTGGTGTAACACTGTGTGGAAATGACAATTCAGATACGCTTTGCAACATGATTATCAAAGCAGACTTGGAAGTTTTCCTTTCCGACATATACACCGAATTACTGCTGAATATCAGAAAGAAATATGGATTATGGCTTACAACTCGCAGGAGATAGTAGAAGAAGGAAAAAGTGTTGCTTCGGATTATAACGTTGAAAATAATCGAACTATGTTTTATATATTATGAATGAAATCATGCTCAAATCATGTCTGCTTTTATCTATTTGTAGAAAGTAGAAGTAGAAAAATCATTGAGTGATTTATTCATCAATATCGAATATTTTATAATAATTCACATGAATATTATAAATTATAGTTTGAAGAATCATCAGTAAGAAGTTTAGTTCTGTGGGTATTATGTACAAAACAATTGATAAATTTGGTCGAAAAAGGAAATGAAGTGGTGGTAACATTGTTCGAGGCCCACCAGGTATTGGGTTTAAATTAACATCAGATGGTCAAAATGATGGTGAAAAGATTAAAAAATACATGAGAACTGATGGAAAATAGTGATGGTGTAACGCTATCATATCTCGAAAAAAAATCAAAGAAACTAAGGAGCTCACCCTTCTGGCTCTTCAAACTACAATAAAAATCTACGATAGGTAATGTAGATGTGCAGCCCGTCAAGCATTTGATGATGAAATAGCTGAAGCGAGAATAACTTCGACTCGCAAATACAACAATCTAAAAAGTGATGTCGAAATAAAAATATCCGATGCTACTACTGCAATGACACAAAAATATAATGTATTGAAAGAAAGGGTTGCGATGTTGGAGAAGAAACATCCTGAGCGGTGGCCAAAGGACAGACCATTATTGTGGTATCCAGGTATAGACATCGATCCAGGTGTTAAAAAATAAATATATCATTGCGTGACAATAAATAGAATGCCACGCATTATGTGAAATAAACTGATCCATACTATACATATTGAAATAACTGTATTTCATTTGTCCCCGCTCACTACACAGTATACAGTTAGATGCAGAGAAAGAATGAATAGGGTCGTGATAGAGGGATAGTGGGTTGGACTAATTGGAGTGGGGAGAGTGCGAGGGCTTAGCTACAAATAATTACGAGCGTGGAGATAGAGAGTAGGGGCTGGCTGGAGTATTCAAAACAAGGCTCCATTCAGAATATCTTCAGTGTGACTTTCAGCTACCGATCAGTTCCATTGCCTGTTTCCGAGCAAGTGCCACTTTATTCACTTCGTATTTATATTCACTAGGTGAGTTGAAAAATATAAAATTCATGATTTTGTATAATTATATGTTTTCTACGTGTTTCAGATATGGATTTCTCCAACTTCGATGTCAACGCTGCCATTGAGATCATCATGTTGGATTCTGTGAAAGGTATCATGACTACTCCCATCGAGATTCCAGATCCTAGCTACGAGGACGTCATGAGTATGCTAGGTGAGGGAGCCAGAGAAGGGAGCCAGAGAAGGTAGTGGCCCCAACCCAGGAGGCGTGTACACCATCGGCGAACTCATCAACATCGTTGGCGACCCCATCGACTTCGAGGGTGCCATCCCAAAAGGTGGTATCGATGACGGAGGCGAAGGTGCAACGCCAGAAACGTGCAGGTGGAGTTAAGGAAGGTGCTCCTGAACCAAAAAAGACGAAAACTTCTTTGGAAAATATCGACAGTGAGGACGAGTTCGATAACCCGAAGCCCTCGTCGAGCAAGCGGTAGGCGGTTAAACGAGCGCCTAAAGCTAAAGTTGGTGTCATTGCAAAGTATCATAAAGTTCGCGATGAAACCAATCCTAAAGCCTGTTAGCAGAAGATCACCATCCAACATACTGACTTCACCTGCTGCCAGGTGCCACTTTCTGGACCTCTTGCAGCAGCTGCTACCATAGACAATACTCCTGACGCGCTTATCGAAGGGGTCGACTTTTCAGGAGCGGAGGACATTCGAGTTGAGCATATCTCCATTTTTCTCAGGAAAAAGTACGATTCTGCTAAATTTGCCTGCCAACAATGTGTTGCAGTCTCACAGATAATCTGCATCGTCAAGAAGAGATTTCCAGACAACGAGCTGAAATTGCTAGGAAAGATGAAGAACTTGTCCAGAAATCTGAACTTCTTACTGAGAGTGACCGGTTAGAAGCTGAGCGTTATAAAGGGAGGTATGCTCTATTCAAGCGTATCAAGGGGAGAATTTTCAAATTACTTCTTCCCTTGGGCAACCTCTTTTTTTTGTATATATTTTTTATATTGACATTCCAGGCAGTGGGAAATAGAATATGAAAAGTGAAACATCTTGTTTTATTATTCCAGAACGAATATTTATATTAATATTAGTTGTGAATATTCTGAGTTCCATCAAATTATTGAGTTCAGTATATTACACTTTATATCCCCAACTTGGAAATTTTCCAACTACCATTCATATGAATATCATAAGATATTCCTAGGTGTACTACTACTACTACTGTTTGTATGAATAATGTAGTCCTAAAAAGGGCTGTTTTTTTTTCTCGACCTGTAGGTCCAATGTTTCACAGGTTTGACACTATTGCATATCATGCATGTTGACACTCTTGTGAAATTTGTGAGCGGTCTTTCACATGCCTTACACCAATACTGTTCCAGTTGCATCATAGAGACCGTATTATGGGTGTTAACGTGTTGATACCACCCTCCGTTATTGTTTCGAAACAAGTAGAATCGGAAACAGCACCAACATAACTTCTGGATCCCGCCATCGATCGTTTCGATTCGTACGTGTGCATCTGTCACACGATACAGATCTTGTCGATCTTCCAATGTGTTGGTGATGTTGAGCCATTGGACGCCGATCATTAAGGCACCATCACCTTCGGATAAATCAGCCACAATACCTTCATCACTTAGGTCAACCCCATCATCTGCCATATCTCCTTCCACAATCTCCTCATGCTCCAAGATATCAGCATCTTCGTCAGCTTCAATGCCTGCCTCGTCTCCAATAACCTCAACCTGCTCTTCCACAATTTCCTTCATGTTGGGGGGCATTTCACCCACATTGAATGACTCATCATCCGTCCAATTATTCTTATCATCAAGTGATATCCTAGCTAATACACCGGCGATTTTTTCGGAATTCATCTTGATGAGCTCTCGTATGCTGAGTGACTTTCACGATAGCAGCTCGTCTTTTATATGATTCGTGGTCGTGACTCGGTAGCGTTAAAAGTAGTAGGAGCCCCCTCCATCAACTCATCACTGAATTGAATATATATAGGAAGTGGTGTCAATTTCCTCAGTTGACTCCTGTTATTTTCAGCATCAAATAACAATATGCTTTTTCCTAAGGAGTGGGATACTGAGCCAAAAGTGTGTGTCTATACAATACTAATTGCTGGAGCTGCTAAGTGCTATAATTTTCAAATTACTCGACCCAAATCACACTTCAACCCATGTACCGGATTGTGTGTTGAGTGTTTACCAAGGAATTCAGTGCCGCAATCTAAGCGAAAAATTAGCTCAACTCTTGATCAGGAAAACTATCTCAAATGTTTCAAGTCTCCCGAAAGAATTGAGTGTACCATTGTGGGTATTTGTAGAAATATTTGCAGAACCTGTGCGATGAAAGAGATGCTACTTCAACAACGTTGCTTGCAGTGTTTCGATTGACTGTTCCACCAATTTCAGTTATATCCCTCATTGGATAATGTGTTTGTTGAGTCTAGTATAGGTTTCATAACTTCACGAATTTTTTTGGAGTTAATGTTTCCGAAACCATTCTTCAATTGGTGTATGAAGCATTCATTATTTTCAATATCTTTGAATATGTTTGACAAATATGTTCATCGTCAAAATTTTGTGGATTCTTTAAGAATATTATATCATATAATTTTGGCCTACCCGGAAACTCATATTTTTTCAACGTATTGATATTCCAAAATACTATGTTTCCATCATTGAAATGTACCTGAAGATTTCCCATTGGTTCCATTTGTACGCCAAATGTTGCATCATATGCCACATTTCTATTTCTGATATTCCTCAAATGTTTTTTCAATACATCTATGAGACTTTCATCCATATTGGATGAAGAATTGAGATCCGAGGAACTGATGCGAGATGATGATGGTGGTGTTTCAAATAGGCTCGTTGCAATTTCATTTTTTATTGTGTCTGCCTCACTATCTGCAGATGATACACTACCAGAAGATTGATTTCTTCCTATTGGAGTACTCGTGAGATGAATTGGAGTAGTCTGAAAGTATACTTGGTTGTTGGATAATTGCGATGTTTTTGTTTAGAAGCATTTGACGATAAAACATTCAATCGTTTCGTTATGGGTTCATAGAATTTTTCCAATGCCATACGATTTTCAATATTGCCATTCTTACCGATGAGATTGGAACCTTTGGTGTGAAAGTTGAATAAATTTTTTCGAGATCAATTGCCCTAACACCAAACTGATATTTTTTTCCACTCGACGCGCGTTTCGCCAACAAAGTTAGCATCCTCAGGAGGAAAAAATTGATCAATGTGTACCATTCTTAATTGAGTTGAATTTTTGTCTGACAGCTTCTGTTGTCTCAACTAGTTGACGTTTCAGATTTATATCATTGCTTTCATTTTCAGCTACAGAACCATTTTTTGTCTTCATATTGTTTTCTATATTATTATACATGAATTCACTGAATGATCTCTATACACTCCAATGATCGATTGAAGTTGAATAGCAGCATGAATAGCATATGAAACTATCGAATCCCTTGCGACATCTACCTTCATGCATTTTTCTATCCTTGTCAATGACTAGAAATCCATATTGATCATCCCAACATTCAACACACATCAATTGAAACTGTTTGAATGTCACACCAGGTGACACATGATCTGAATAAATGTGAACGAATTATAAAATTCGTATTATCAAGTACTAATTGCTTAGGCACTCGTGAATATGTCTGTGCAAGATAAAAACAATCAACATTTTTATAACGTCCCATACAGAAATATAATCTTATGATATCCTGTTTTTCACATATCACATCATCGAAAATAAAAACAAAATTCGGTTAGGCGTCAGAGGGTTCCACTATTTCTGCATTTTTGCTGAACGTACGAAATCCTAACCCTTCTATAGGTTCCAACACACTTTGCAGGAATTAATACTAGGGTTGATTGATATTTTATATACAGATATACATTTGCGAAACGCAATCCTTGTGGATGTGTTAAGAGTGATATAATTGCATTGGTCTCTCCACAATTTGAAGGTCCAATAATGAGTCCACGAACTGATGATGAAAGTGGTGGGCCACGTCTAAACAATGCCTGCCCATTCAATTCACACGCAAATTTCTCATCTAGATTGTCTGCGACAAAATTTTCTTTCTGTTTCACAATGCGCATCGTACCACAGTTGGAGACTATGTAAATGAAAATATGTTATGAGCATCTCATTTAAATGTGTACCATCAAACGATAAGGACTTAGTGATAGTAATAGTCGGAGTAAAAAAGGTTCTGGATTTATTAATGAATTAATAAACAAACTTCCATTCGAATTACATATACCTGGAGGTTATCAGTACTGTTGACCCGGTACAAAATTGAATGAACGTTTAGCTCGCAACGATCCTGGAATTAATAAATTTGATATTGCATGCAAAAAACACGATATTCAATATTCAAATCATTCATCAGATCTCACAGCGAGACATATAGCAGACAGAGAACATGAATACGCAGCTTGGGATAGGGTTAAATCGAAGGACGCAAATATTGGGGAAAGAGCAGCCGCCGTACTGGTCACTAATATTATGAAAGCGAAGAGACATCTAGGTATGGGCTGTAATAGTTCCAACAAGCGAAAGACAAAGAGAAAACAATTGAGGAAAAATTAAATTGAAAAAGTTGCATTCGGTGCTGAAGTGGTTAATAAAGTGCGAAATGTGTTGAAAAAAGCTGGTGGGGATGAGTTGTGAAGACTAAAAGAAAAAAGGCTATTACTGTGGCATTGCAAGTGTCACGTAAATATCTAAAAGTTGTCGGTGGAAAGAAAAAAATTGGCACACCTCGAATAATTCCAATTCCTAAAATAGGTGAGATTTTACCAATGATACCAATTTTTGCTGGACTTTCCGCACCCGAAAGTTTAGCAGATGCTGCTGTAGGAATTACCAAGACTGTGAATTCAGCAAAAGCGAGCAGAGCACCTCTGACTGAGGCCAATCGCCATAATGAAAAAATTGAGGCTGTCGCATTAGGTAAACGTGGCAGTGGAATATATCTTAAACCTTATCGTGAAGGATTGGGATTATATTCGAAACTATACAAAGCATTACAATCACACAAATGAAAAAACTAGTTGATCCCTACCTACCTCTGATGTCTCTCACTGATATCGATCTTGATAATTATGTAGAGAAATTGAAGATTTCCCACTTTTGTAGTGGGAGCTATTGTCAATTTAGATGGAATAAATGGACCTAAATGGAAGTCACATATTTCGGTAGTTTTGGAGATTTACCCCCACCAATGGAATTGATTCGGTACTTTCGAAAATATTCGGAAGTGAAAATCAAATATAACAATGATCGTCAACAGAAATTCAATACAGTTTTCTGTGATCACTTGTGCCTGAAGTTTCTCTGTGAATCATTTTCCAAATAAAATGAATGCAACTCCAACATTGGATCGAGAGGCCATTAAGGGAATGAGGTTTTCACTTGAGATGTATTTAAAATATCGCACTCTGACAAAAATGGATGAAATAATGCTCGCAAATATGCCCAAAGAAATGATACTCGCATGTGCTGCACATAAGATAGCATATGTTTGGAAAAAGTTACCCAAGCATCTACAAGATGATACTGACATAATGAAGTATAGATATTGTTACGAACACCACCCTGACGACAAAAAATCTAATTCAGATATTGATGTGGGAGATGGCCCTTCACCACGAAGAATATTCTGCTGCTATTGCAATATAGAGGATATGAATATTGGTGTTAATAAGCGTAACATTCATTCCAATGCAATGTCCCCGAAAAAGTGCAAATTGTTTCAGAAGTGTTGTAGACAACAATAAATTTAAATGCGGATTATGAAATGTATCAGTCATGTCACGGTAGTTCGAGCTACAAGCTGTCGGGACCAGTGTCTTGAGTGCAGACTTTTTTCCACCAATTGAATTGGATAGAAGCAGTCGTTATGGATTAAGACTTTTGAGATTCTATGGATGCAACACAATCAATAATATAACCGAAGCAAACAATTTAATCAGTTTCAGAATCAGTAATGACAGCTTACACGTACTTCAGAAATACATCATTAAAATCCCATGGGGTGCTTATGAAATAGAAGAAATCAATGCTGTTATACAAAAACATATTACTTTTACATTATTTCACGACAAAAAACCAAGAGATAGCGTTGCAGATGACATTTTCTACCTACATGCCAATAATGATACATTCAAATGTGAGATGCGATCAAAATATGAAATTGATCTGACACATCCAAATTCTATAACAATTATGATGGGATTTAGTCATGATATATTTCCACGGAAGCAAATATATGAATCATCATAGCCATTAAATATTACAGTAGTGAGACTCATTCGGTTGGATTGCAATATAAAATCTGGTTCTTATATAAACAATGAAGAATCCCACATTCCCTTTTCATCCGATATTGATGTTGAGGATGGATACAATCTTATAAGGGAACCATAAAATATTATATATATGCCTGTCAGTCCAGAAGGACGACAGTTGATTCACAACATCACAGTACGTATTTTAGATCAAAATAATAATCTGGTCGATTTTGAAAGTGAAGAAAATCGAATAACTTTCAATAATGGGTTTCCGTTATAATAGACAAAATCATCGAGAACCACATGTCCAAAACTAAATTCATAACTGCAGATATCAATAATATTCGAGTATACTTGAATTCTGAAATATATCCATATGAGCGTTGGAATTTGGATTTCGACAAGAAACTTGATTCCTCAGCTTATTATGCTTATGAGAACTTTCAAAGAATTTATTATGATAAGGACATGAGTGAACCTCTAATGGATATTGGGTAATTTAGTGAGAATCCACTATTCATCATCGATTGTTCACATCAACCAAATGCCACAAAATCATCAACTATCGATATAAAGGTTGAATTCGAAACCAGGAAAACTAAGTTTCCAGACAACACCAAAGTATGTGCACTCATTTTGCATGACACATTTCTAAAATACAATGCATTGTATGGCTCAGTTCACAGCAGATATTGACAATAATTGATATTATTGTATCAATGATTGTATTTTTTCATTATATCTTATATTCATCTTCCCTTCTTTTCATTTATATTTCGTAATCATCATTTTTTTAATATTTCATAATGAGAATTGAATAAACAAAATATGAAAATTATATTAATGTGTTTTATTTAATTTTTTGGTACACATAAACAATATTTTTCTTCCTCATATTCATCATATTCTCGGCCATCTTCAATTTCCTCACGATTTTCGTAATTCAATTGGAACTTTTGAATGATCCATTCTGGTGGAAATGGTTGAAGACAGTATAGGAATCTCTTCAGGTTCAATTCAGTCATTGTCTCACAAAGATGATTCAGATCAAAATTTACCACTCGATGAATTGATGCAAGTTATATCGTCATCACCAAATTGCATTGAGATTCGTTTGGGTAGCCATGTTTTTGAATGATTCATTATTCCTCACATCTTCCAAGGTCAATAAAATTGATTTATCAAACCTAGTGGAAAAAGGGTCATATTCCTTATTGCATATACTTCATTTATTGGCAATGATGATAAGACCCTTTGCTCCAACACTTCCACCTCCTGTATTATCACCTTATTGATTTTTTGCAAGTCTACTTTTGAAACAGACATGATGAATAATTGAATGGAAAATATGAACAGTTTTCAACAGAAAAACACACTCACTAACTGAATAACTCACGAAAAATTTCAAACTGCCGCAGCTTCTTTTGATGATTCCATATCAGAATGTCATCGTGATTTCATCCATGTTTGGAGACCAGCTCCCCTACCCTTTTGGCTGATTGTTGGTCTTGAGAGGGACCAATGGGTTCATGACTGAATTGGTGACGGCATGAAGTCCTTAGACATCAGTGCCGCCCTTCACGGGATACCCCTACCTTGCTGGGGTGGGGTGGATGAAAAAGTTATTCATCCGTTAACGGGGGACATGAGGGCCTCATTCGACAGATTATCGAGGCCTTCTATATCGGGAGGGGTCGTCTACAGCATAATCTGTGGCTTCCCTAACTAAATGATTCCATATGAAAATATCCATTCCTTATATAATGGATTGCGAGCCACCTCCCACCACAGGGCAACAAATGCGCACCGCTGGGCACTCGGCATAGACAACCCCACTACCAATTTTCAATGCATCCACAGAGACGATACGAACGAGCAGTGGTCATTGAGACTTCACTTAGTGCAGACGCGCCTCTGTCTCGAGAGATAGCATCACAGGACTACCCCACCACCGATGCGTTGACGGAAGGCGAAAGCAGTGCGAGCAATCATTCGTGTCTGGAACTTTATGTAGTGAAGATGTGAGGTGTTGTGCTCGTGTTGGGTGGTTGCTGTGTGTACTCTATGCAAACTAGTTTGCATAGACATCATAGTGTTGTGAGCGGGGGGTGGGGTGTGTGTGTGGTTGTGTACCAGTGCGGATATTCATTCGTGGCTGAAACTTTGTGGAGTATAGATGTGAGGTGTAGTGTCGGGGAATGTTGGGTGGTTGGTGAATGTGTAGGTGTAGTGCTTGTGTTTGTGTATATGCATGAGCTATGCGAACTAGTTTGCATAGCCGTCATACTGTTGTAGGGGTGTGGTATCGGGGAGAACTGGAGGGATTGGGGGATTTGGGGGTGGGGATTGAGGGAATTTGGGAGAGGAATTTGGGGGGTTGGGGAGATTTTTGGGGGTGATTTTTCGGGGGGATTTTCGGGTGCGTGTACTCTGTACAAGTTTATATTTAGTACACATCCATTTTCACCTAGGCACCAGACGTATTTTTCAAGGTCATATGTACCAGACATGATAAAATGACATTGAGTGAAACTGGAAGACGTGAAAACAACCGCATACCTAGGATAATTCCATTCAAGGATAATCCCATTCAAAGCAGAATTTGGAGAAATTTCATCACTCATACCTACACACTGCATTCCATTTAAAACGAGCCACCCTGAATAACTTTTGGTACAATGGTTTTCAGGAAAATAGAAAAACACGTCAAGAATAATGTACAAGGGGTCACATTTTGACATATTCATATTTGATATTACTTCCCCTATCGAGTTCCCAGAGCATGTCACCATTTTCTTTGAATAGATCACTCTATATTGTTTCACATTATCAGATGATTCACGATGAAAAAATTTCAATTGATTTTTCGGGGGGATTTTCGGGTGCGTGTACCCTGTACAAGTTTATACTTAGTACACATCCATTTTCACCTATGCACCAGACATATTTTTCAAGGTCACATGTACCAGACATGATAAAATGACATTGAGTGGAGCTGGAAGACGTGAAAACAACCGCATACCTAGGATAATTCCATTCAAGGATAATCCCATTCAAAGCAGAATTTGGAAAAATTTCATCACTCATACCTACACACTGCATTTGAAACGAGCCACCCTGAATAACTTCTGGTACAATGGTTTTCAGGAAAATAAGAAAACACGTCAACAATAATGTACAAGGGGTCACATTTTGACATATTCATATTTGATATTACTTCCCCTATCGAATTCCCAGAGCATGTCACCATTTTCTTTGAATAGATCACTCTATATTGTTTCACATTATCAGATGATTCACGATGAAAAAATTTCAAAGAAGTATATAACATATAGTCTGAAGCTTCTAGTTCGGGAGCTATAAATTATTTGAGTTGAAAACGAGACACCCTGAATAACTTTTGAAACAATGACTTGCAGGAAAAATTAAAAAACAGGACGAAAAATATACAGTGGGCCACATTTTGAAATATTCGTTCTAGAGACTAATATGGAAACAATAAATCAGAAAAAGAGATTTTTCATTGATTCTTGAATCAAAATCTGATGACTGATCAATGAGAAGAAAAAAATATTTTATTGTTAATGTTCAAAAACTTTTCCATCCATTTCCATACAATGGTACAAACAAGCTTCTATTGCTGCCCTCACATGATTGAGAATCTCGGGAGTTATTTTTCTGCAATGCCTCATGATATTATCTCTTAAATGTTATGATGTTGTTGATTCTATCTCACATACCTTAGAATCAAAATGACCCCATAGAGAGAAATCTACAGGAGTGAGATCCGAAGACTTTGGTGGCCATTCTGTAGGGCCTCTCCTGCCAATCCAGCGACCAGGAAAATGATCATCCAAAAATTGTCGCACTGGAGCTCCATAATGGGGAGATGCATCATTCTGCTGAGAATATATTTCGTTGTCGAATAAATTTATATCCTCCTCAATTTCCCTATTGATGCACGGAGTTATTCGATTCTCCAACATATCCAACATATTCAACATATCCAACACATCCAACACATCTATTTATCACTAGTCAAATTAACATCGATAGAAAAAGGTCATATAATGTGGTCACCCAAAATTCCTGCCTGAACATTTAGTTTTTGAGATCGTTGGGTATGAATTTTACGGAATAAATGAGGATTCATATCACTTCAATATCGATAATTTTGCCGATTCACCTCTCTATTCAAACTAATCGTACATTCATCCGAAAAACAAATTTCATACAATAAACGCTGATGCAAGTTGATCCGTTCAGTGAGACTTTCACAAAACTCGATACGACTTTCGAAATCATCTTCGTTCAATTCATGAACTAGTCTATAGTCTAATCTTGTATGGATGAAATTTGTACCCACGAAGGATCCTGAAAACATTCGTATGACTGATTCTGAGAGATTCTCGATTCTCGAGATATTTTGCGAATTTTCTATTAGTCCAACGTGCCCTAAAACTGCAGTTCAAATAGCTTCATCGTTGTCAGTTGATGATTTTTATTGTTGAGAGATCCAGTTTCCATAAATTTGTTCAATAATTCCGAAACGTATTTGTGTCTTCGTGGATGATTTTCATTGAACATACGGAAAGCAGCTCTAACACTATTTCCATTCTGCTAGTACAAACTCACTATTTCAATCCGTTCTCGAAGCGTATAAACCTTTGCTTTTCAACCAATCGTAACGTCACCTGGCAGGTAATCGTTATTGTANAACGGCGAACTTTTTCAATGAAAAGGGAAAATGTTGTGTTTGCCACCAGTAAAAAGTTACTATATTGGAGTCCAATCCTGAGGATGAAAGTTTCGCCTGATGGTAAAACCTTGAATATCTACAACAGCTATTTCCATGTTGACTCAGCGATTGATACTGAAGCGAAACCACATTTTGAGTTGAATTTTTCAATAATTTCGCTGAATGAGAGGTGCTCTATGACAGTGTCGTGCATAACGATGCAATAGACTCTAGTATTTTGAGGAAATCCCTCGTATGCTTCGATTCCAAGTTTGATGCTCTCGTCCTTCTGGAACGATCGATAAAAAATAGAGCTTTGTCCCTAAAGGAAGTGAAAGTGAGAAGGGGATCATGTTGATTAGTAATTTTGTAGCTGAAGCCGACTTGCGAGTAGTTGAATTGAGCTTGTATGTGTTACATTGGTGAAATTCAAATGATTGATTATTTTTGGATCGTTGTTGACTTCAGTGTAATCATGATTTTTTTGAAAACATACAATCGCATAGCGAGGGCTTTTGAGAAACGAGGAAGTCTTGCCGGCATATATTTCACTTTTTGCACCTTGTGTGAGAGCAGACAGCATATGGAGAATGAGAATAGGAGTGTCAGTTTGGATAGCTTACAAAAGTTGCAGATCAATTTGATCATGCAGAAAGATTCGTTCAACTTTGTGTTCCATATTTTCAATTTCCAACATAACTTCCGTTTTCGGTATCAGTGCAGCAGGAGTCTCTTCTATTTTAAAACAGTTGCTATCATCTCCAGCTCTTACTATTCGAATGATATATTTACCGTAGGAAACACACTGATAATCGTCAAAAATATTCAAAAACTTCTTGATGGGTATGAGCATGTTGAATGTGAGAAAAGTTAAACGGGATTTGGTCAAATGATTGATATCTTCGTCGGTGTAGGTGAAAAAGCCTCTGACAGTACTAACAATTCCAAGTTCACGAACTGCTTCTGTTTTCTCACCACTCTGTTATAACTAGCAGATTGAAAGCGCCACCATTGTTTATGAATTACAACCTACCGTCTCCTTTGGTCTTTTCAACTTTTTCGCTGATGAATAGCAGACTATTGTACAAAGCATCGTAGGTATCCGTTTGATTGACGTCGATTTCATTAACATCGTTGTTGCGAAAAGACTTCCAGAAACAATTTGTTTTCCGTTGTAAATAGTTCTCGACTAGCAAAGGTCTTCGTGAAGACAGACGTGGGGTATGGAGGTGAATTATTAACATAGATGCTCAGCACCATGATTTCGTTTCAAATCCCAACAAATTATTATTTCTCCGTTTCGGAAATCAATGTACACTTCGGTTATGTTTCGCTGTGAAAATAGGACAACAAAATAAATGGAGCTCTAGCTCTCTATTTCAACGTTATTCAAACAAATAGCCAGGTGTAACCGATATCGTTATATCAAGTTGGAAGTCCCCTTAAGTTTTCGATACCAAGAGGACAAGATATATGTGATATAAAAAAAAATTGATTTAGTTTTAGCCAAGTATAGTATGAATAACGATACAGCTCATCGGTGATGGTTATTGTGTTTTCCACCCTGGGTAGAGCTTCATAGAAGAATGTTTCCTTGTCGAGAGTGATAGCGTAGAAGGGTAGGCCTAGGCGTTCGAACGAAGTATCCAAAATACTCGCTACCTAATCACTTCGACTGAATGTCCAAATTTGGGAGTGATTGCGCTACTGGGTGAACTGGGTGAATTTTCCAACCAATGATCTAGGTTTGGGTGATGAATACTATCCCGGGCTATCTTCAACTATATTTTCGACCCTTATCTTCAATGGTAAGTAAAACTAAGCTGAACTGAACCGTTACGTAAAGGCAAAGTGACGTAATGTAGGGTAGTTGATAAGCCCAAGTAACATGAAATAACAAATAGAAAAAGGCCCTAAAAAGAGCAGATACATGAAAAGTTTGACCGGGTTCACCTAAATTTGAAATTAATATATGCCAAGGCTGATAAAACCTACCTCGATGATGGGTGGCCTTGAGTAGTAATTATTCAATATGAATCTAGCACACTTGTGTAATTCGGAAACGAATCTTGTTGAAATAGTCAGAGGACCTTCCTTTGACTAACTTTTCTGCAATAACCACAAGAGTTTCAAAGAAAAATCTGCAAACAAGCGACACACGTCCTTTCAATCCTTCTAAAACACCGAAAAAACGATCATTCTCCTCAAATCTCCTTTTTTCATATTCAACATATTTAAATTTTTTTCATTAGTGTCGTTATTTATATTTTAGGTAGGGAACCCTTATTTTTATAATGAAGTGACCTGGTAGTGCTAATTAACCTTCAGATGTCAAGCCGTGAGGTTATGTTATTTTGTAATGAATTTCCAAAATGATGAAAACAATTAGTAAACGGTTATTATTTTGGCTATCTACTCAAAAGCAGATCAACATACCTGGCGATGAACCCTACCCGTACTATCGACCTCGCTGGATTCGCCTTTGGTAAGTATTGAATGAAAAATGGTTATAACATTCGTAGTTAATAGATCTTTCTGTATTAGGCATGGGAATATCAGCTTATCCCTGCTTTGAACATACTTATTTTATAAAAAGTAGAAGTTGAATAATAAAGTTCAGTGAGTAGGAATGAAAAACTGTATCCTTGTTCTTATTTTAACTTCCTTAACTTCTGGAACTAACATAACCCGTAACACTGTTTTGGCCCTATTACCTGAGCTGCCTCTTCTGGTTCTGTTATTCTACCTGTATTGTCATGTGCTGAGTTTTGCTTCTGGGGTTGAGCGGTCTGTTTGCTTTTATGAAGCGATAACACGGATCTCCATGTTGTTGGTATTCTTTGCGCATCATCCCTCTTGTTCATATTACTAGGTAGTTATTCAACTCCGATAGCCTCTCTGATTGTTCGCGTGAAAAAGTTTTCATTGTTTGCTAGTATTTTTCTGGTATCGAAATTGATGTGCAAAAGATTTACAAACACAAGACGAGATGGACTGTACGGAATCATTCAATCCAGAGCGGTCAGGAGTATTGATTTTGCTATTGTGTTGCTCACGAAGAGTATTCAACAAGAACCCCAAGAATTCGGAACAATCCTCTTGTTGTCCTAACGAGTATCTAGTGTACTTCAAAAACCCCAAGAAATCGGTTGGAGGGAAAGATGATACTTTTTTACGAAACTGCAGCTGCATGAACAGGTGTTTGAGTTTGATGAATAGGTAGGAAACATTCCCCTTCTCGTTCATCATTAAAAGCTTTGAAATTCTTCGTCATGAACAACACTTGTAAAATGCAATTCATGTAGCAATTGTTTCCCTAATTATCCAATCCAATTTTCTTCTATAGATTTTCAGGACAACTCTCCACTGATTCGTAAGGAAAAACACGTTTCACAGAATCTGCATAAGAACCATTTCTCAAGCTGCGATCGATCCTTCCCAGTGAAGAAGGGTTTCGTAGAGGGATCGATTCGGCTCTTGCTTCATGGAGCTCTTCCACTGAAAGGGAAAAACTACGAGGACTGCAACTCATTTTTGAAGGGCAAGAATGACCTGAGTCCACTGATTGCACTGAAAAAGAAGAAGGTGGATCAATCACTTTTGAATTAACCTTGATAGGAGACTGATGAATATCCACATATCTCGGCTTGTTTCGAAGATATTTCAGTTCCGTACTGAAATTAGGGCAATGCATGATCTCATCGAAATTATGTGAAGGAGAAAAAGTTCCAAAGACCAAAGCAGCATTGCCACGTTGAATAGCAAAACTAATTCTTTCTATCAAAAAAGAGGTAGAACGGTGATCTTTCGTTGCTTGACCTATTTTCCTTTCGAGTTCATGAACGAATAACAGAGACTCCGGGCCATAAACACCAAAAGTTTCAACCACTACTGGATGGAACAGATAGTTGTTACCAAGATTTTGGAATTTTTTTCTTTTCAATTTGTCGCCAGACAATGTTGCAGTTCCAGCATACTTCGAACTTCCGGCTAGATGGGAAGCCGCGACCGTGTCAATGAAAGTGAAGTCCCATACCACAGATTTACCGTATTTCCATGGTATGAGAGACATACCATCTGGTCGTTTACCATCATCTCGACTGGTATCTAAGGGTTCCAGAATTGCAGGAACATCTGCTTACAACATAGCTCGTTTCAATATGTCGTTCATTTGGTGATGTCGAGATGTACGCCCTGCACTTCTCCTGCAACTCAAAACATGTGTACCTTTCTCATCAACTATACTACCGCAAACACAAGTATGAGGCACACAAATAGATCTGTTTAAATCTGTTTTTCCGTTAACCAGCTGTTGCACCCCTACGAACGACAACCCTCGGAAGTCGAAACTTGTGAACCCATCCTAAGACCTACTTCAATTCTGAAAGATTCATCGTTTAATAGTGTTCCAAGAGGTGCACCTGAGGTGTTGAGAAAAAACTCTATACATTGAGTTATAGAGATTTCAACTCGACA
The DNA here is from genome assembly GCF_000500325.1 of Leptinotarsa decemlineata. Classification (NCBI taxonomy): domain Eukaryota; kingdom Metazoa; phylum Arthropoda; class Insecta; order Coleoptera; family Chrysomelidae; genus Leptinotarsa; species Leptinotarsa decemlineata. The sequence continues at coordinate 15,968 of NW_019293611.1, read as the reverse complement.
AAAGACTCTAGCCGAATCAAAAATCAAAATTATTTCAAAAAATTAAATGTTATAATTAAATACAAAATTCAAATTTTTTATTTCATTAAATAATAACAAATATGTTAACAATAATAAAAACAACTCACTCTTTACATTTTATTATAATTGTCACCCATGTAAGTACAAATCTGAGTGAATAGGTGGTTCCACTTATGTTTCGCTTGCGTTTACGCAGCTATTTCTATCAAGTACTTGGTTTTTTCTCATGTCACTTATCGAGGAACATATCATTTATCGAGGAACAAGTACAAATCAAAACACAACAAGACCTCACATTTAATATATTAAACAAAACCATACACATTCCCAAAGAAGATCTAACACAAAGGAGAGTACCTGATGCAGAACAAATACAGGCAAATTTACCTAAAGTACTTGAAATACCTGAGTTAAGACGCTCTAACCGTATAAAGAGGCAGACAACAGGATGACCAGTTCAGTTTGAAGGGTGCCTAGAAGATGACAGTAGGTACTACCAACTGTCGAAAGCGCTCGCAGATAATTTATAGAAGATATAAAGCTTCAAATCCTTTTTGTAGAATTTGATGTATTTTGATACACCTTGTACACATTGATGTCAGTTTTTTTCTTAAATGATGTATTCTGTCGCACCTTGTATACTCCACCGACATGTTTTTTCTTTATTCTGATTTATCATTCACCACTCTGAATCGCCAATGAGAGCCGACAAAAACAACCGTCATCACTATCCTTAGTTCACATTCATTTCTAACATCCCATGTCAAGGTTAAGTATAAAGCCTAACGCCGATCTTAATACATAATTATTTGATTACTCACCTTTGAATAATTTCCTCATATCAATTTTCGAAAAACACAAGTATAACAATGAGACAATTTTGATGCACGGATCTAGCAGAAGGCTGAGAACGAATGCGAGCGGCGACTGATAAAGGCGCACAACATTGTCTGATCAGTTGCCTTCTCTCAAACTCCGCATCCCGCCCACCTGCTCCGCTCCTATATTTGTTTTAGTTAGGATTCTTCAATACTTCAGTTCTTTTGGGATTTTACTAAACGTTTTATGATTCACTTTTCTATAACAAACAAAGCGGTTGACTGTTCTTCTGATCTAAAGGAAGGGGGACAGTTGATCATCCCTGCCCGTACCTCGCTACGTCCATGCTGGTCTCTTCAGACCAACTAACCTATACCGGGATGAGAGACACGACAAGCATGACAAAAAAATAAGAATTACAGTTTACTTGAGAGTCATGATTGGAGTTTGTATGTAGTTTTTGAAATAATCAGATTGTTGAAGTTCCTAAATCTTTTACACTTTCCAATGTTTGCTTCTTCCGGCATATAATCAAGCCTTTGAATATTCAATGTATTCCAAATTCACCGATTTTGTTGATTTTCCAATTTATTTTTGTTTTTATGTTTTCAGCTGTTTATATTCATATTGGTTCTTATGCTTTTATGCATTCATGCTTATATGTTTTCACCTGGCAGAACTATAATTCACAAAAAAAACTGTTATGAAAATATCTTGATGACTCAAGGATCAGTTGAAATACACAAATTCAAAATATGTTTTTATATGATCCGCTTAAAAAAAATTTATAAATACCTCAAACATTGGTATTCATTCTGACGGATGATTCTCAAAAAAATTAAATTAAATCATCACTGTGTTTTCTTAGGCGAATTCAAGTTCAGAAAGACTTTCTCTAAAATGTTTCCTCCACTTGTTACATCTGTCCCTTCATATAGAGGAACCCCATCGATTCTAAATATGACATTACTGAAAGAAGGTATCTTTGTTTGTACCTCACTCTACTTTAATCACCATGAAAAGCGCTATGACTGAACAAAAAAGAGTATTTGTTGACAGTCTATTTGTATACCTAACTGTGAAATTAATGAAAAAAATCAAAATAGACAAATTGGACTTTGAATAGGTGTCAGTATTCTGACTATAATTTATTTGGAGTATTACTGCAAACTGCTCAGAAGTATACCGGATCTGTGAAAATGGGAAATTTAGGTAATTGGTATATTACAATCTACAATTCAAAATTGGCAAGAAGAGTTTATGTTCAGATTGTCTGGCAAACAGTATAAAATGAAAAGTGGAAAAATGGAATGTTACATCGGTAGCTGTTATAATTTTTCTCATGAAAATGATCACTGTATTAGGTCACAGAATTACAATGCCGATATCTGTCAACTGCAATCAAAATCAAATTTCCAATGCAACAATAGGACATTATTTTTATTGGAATTGAACATTTTACTGCTGAGCAGAATTTTGCAAAATTAGAATTGATTTTTCCATTTCATTCTGAGATAACAAATGATTGTTATGAGTTTATCTTGATAGACAACAATATGAAATTCTCAATTGGTGATCATATTTGTATCTACCTCTGTACCAAAAAACAGTAGCTCCAAGGATGCAGCTACTGAATGAGTTGAAATGATATGTCTGCGGAATGATATAGACAAATATCATTTGTCCATTTTATTTGGTTCGTCATTTGCCATTCAATAGAAATATGAATAAGAACAATAATCAATTTGGTTCAATTTTCTCATATTCTGGAGGAAAGACAGTTTATTTTCAATAAAATCGAAGTTGTTATGTTAATGATATCCCACTCGAAGCTTAATGTTCGATATGTTTTCCTGAAAAGGTTATTTTCAGTCGATGCCGGATGGAAATTTCATCTCTCACTGCAAATGAACATAGATAGAATAAACTCACCTAAATCCGTATCAACCTCTTTCTCGGCAATAACGTACCAAATGCAGGCCAGCCAATGAGCTACTAGTGTGAAAAAGAGCATGAGGAGGGTCAATATCATGGCGCTGTATTGGGAATATCTATCCATTTTCTGAAGTAGTCTGGCCAAACGCAACAGCCTCGTAAGTTTTATGAGGTGTGTGTGAGAACTTGAAAGCGTGCCAGAACTCTGTAAAACAATACCTGTTTCATTATCTGGTTTCTTGCTATTGCTTGCAATCTACAGGGTGTAACATAGGTACTTTTGAAATAATCAAGAAACGTATTCCTGAAACAATTTAAAAAAAATCTTTCTAAACTTGTATTCGTGAATGCTTCGGTTTGGAGGTACAAGGTGTTGAAATTGAATTTTTTTGTTAGTTTTCAAAAAAATAACTTGTGCATATATAAGTTATTTGCACGAAATTTGGTACCCGGAGTTTTTTCGAAATGGAAAATAATAATTTTGCATTAATTTCCATGTAACATCTAGAGGGCGCTGCATACGCTGTCCTTATTTATTTCAAATTGCCCCAACTTTTTTGACAGTATACTTTTGGTACTTTTCATGAAGATACATAATTTACACACCTATTAACAATTTTCTATATCGATGCATATTACTTAGCTCTTAGGGCGCTGAGTGAAATTGATGAGAACTTCGCAAAATCTAAGTATATGGTGGATCTCGCCAAAATAAATAACTTTTTTTTCAATGTTTATCGAAAAGTCATTCATTTTCAAAAAACAAATTGTTGAAATTTTTCAAACATGGTTGAATTTTGTCATTCTAAAGCGAATGCTTTGTCGATGAACAATTGGAAAAAAGTATTTCAATCCGACGAGATCCATCACATACTTAAGTTTTTGTAATGTCCTCAGTAACTTCACTTACCGCCCTAGGAGCTAAGTAATATACATCGATATAAAAAATTGTAAACATGTCGAAAACGACTACCTGCAGCGTTGTTGAGAAGTTGTACCTTTTTTACTTGGAAAAGATGTGGAATTCAAGTTTTATCATGAGAAGTATACCAGAAGTTTACTGTCAAAAAGTTAGGGCAATTTGAAATAAATAATGACAGTGTACGCAGCGCCCTCTAGATGTTACATAAAAATAAATACCAAAAAGTTAGAGCAATTTGAAATAAATAATGACAGTGTACGCAGCGCCCTCTAGATGTTACATGAAAATAAATACCAAATTATGATTTTCCACGCCAAAAAAATCCGAGGTACCAAATTTCGTGCGGGTAACTTAATTTTTGCAAAAGTTATTTTTAAAAAACGAACAAAAATATTCAATATCAACAACCTCTATCTCCAAAACGAAGCATTTCCGGAACAAATTTATGATGACTTTTTTCTCAAAATTGTCTCAGGAATACGTCACTTAAATATTTCAACGTACTTATGTTACACCCAGTGTAAGAGTCCTTGGGACAAACTTTGAAATAATTAATGACTCACTGGTCAACCAGTCTGACGGCACTTTAACTGCGGAAAATATCGGTAGCAGTGTATTTTTTGAGGAAGAAATTGAAATTCATGTATTTGTTGCCAAAAACATATGTGCCTGGCATAGTTTTTCATTCCGATCGTACATTTCTCATTCCAAACAACGAAAACATTCCGTCCGAAAAATACATTGACGCATCTGACAACTCCAACACGGGGCTAGTTATAAAATCATATTCTCTCACAGCTGGTTTTTTCGGGAAAATATTCCGAAAATATTTCGAATTGAGTGGCAATATTTTCCGGTAAAAATTGCTGGGCAATTTGGTTGTCCGGCACCTCGAAGATAAGGGTTTCATACCAGACAAAAGTACAGCTGTACTTGAATCCTATACATTCATAAAGTTGCTACATAAAATAATTTGGTCTTACTCTGATAGTCTATTTGCATTCCTATTATGTGTCAGATAATTTGAAATAGTTGAAACAAACTGAATAGTATTATTATCATTACTATATCTCTGTATTTGATATACTACTGAAGAATTTCAAATCCACAAAATTAAAAAAAAAATGAGCAGTCACTGTTTTCTAATTTTCATCAACTCTTGACGTTTCATACATATCTTTCAATTACTATTTCATACCGGACAAAAGTATAGGTGTAAAACATGACATAACATTATGGAGGAGTAGGCTTTCACGGCTGGCGTTAATGTTTTAGTTGGTTTTCGGGTTTTGCCGTGGTCTTCTTTGGTTATAATCTCCTAACGTTCTAACTGCAACTGCGCGGCAGTCATCTGCAGTAGCGTGGTCGAAGTACTCTTTTTGACGTGTCAGCTGAAACTGAAGCTCTCAGTTCTGCCGTTACTTCATACCGAACTAACGTTTTTCCATAATGGTGATAGTTATCCGTCATTCAGGGTATACTATCATTCAAATAGAAATATACATTTTTAATGTATCATAAATTTCGTCATTTAATCCCATTTCACCAGTGTGTTTCTACCACTGATATTGAATTAATTATTTGATCAAAATAGTTTTGTAGCCTCCATGAATATGATGAATAATTTTTGTTGACTAACCATTTTGATCACACCCATCAACAAAAACTAGCTGCTTACTACAGGATGATTCACAGACTCATTACTACTCCTATTTTGATAATAATAATATTATTATGCATAAAAATTATTATACATAAAAGGAAAAGGGTTAGCCAAAGGCTATCCACATCGTAAACAGTGAGTGTAAGAAAATAATTATAGAAATACTTACTTACTATCATAACAATGATAGAGAAGAGAAAAAATAATCAGATCATATAGTTGCTAATAACTCTTAATATTCTCAACATTATTTTGGTCAATTTAACAATTTCATTGCACTACCATACATCGAATTTTAAATTTTTAAATTAGCACTGAGCAGTAATCATCTGTGATTTTATTTCTTTCTTGAATTGATGAATATTGTGATTTAAAAGGGGTAAAATTCCTTTCTGATAAGAAGGGGCTATATAAGAAAAACATCCTTGAAATATGGAGGTACGGTGCCTAGGTATGTTGAATGAGTTAATTTTCAAATTGACCATATGTATGTCAGAATGCCTGCCTAATAAACTATATAAATATCTAGGTGTTTTAGTTTGAAGCTACTTTAACAAACAAATTTTTATCAAATATCGGACTCTGTACCTCACATTCAGCTCCTTCATTTTTAACATGTTCACCATATGGTATAGAGCATACGAATCGCATGCAAGCATTTTGTATACGTTGTAACTTCTGCTTGTTACATTGCGGCAAAAAATTGTAATACACCGAACAACAATACTCGATATGGTGTTAGATAATATTTTTAACTAACCTGTGTTTCATTCCTTCTGATAACTGATACTTGAATTTGTATAGCGATTCGAGTTTTAAGAATGATACTTTGAAAATGTTTGTCACATGTTTATGGAAAGACAAAGAGCTATATATGGTTACGCCAAGATTTTTAGAACTGTCTACCTGGTCAATGTCTGCGTTATCAAGATTCTCCGAATAAAGGAATGTTTTGTGCAAATCTGTGTTTATATTGGCCACGCATCTTTCTGTATCGGTATTATGAGACGACAAATATAACTGTATATCATCTGCGTATAGATGTACTTGACAATGTGATAAGAAAGTGGGGTAATAAAAAATAAACACTGAAAACATCAAGGGTCCTATAATACTTCCCCGAGGTGCATCTGAGTTTGTTTCTTTTGAGAATTACCATGAGTAATCATCCAGTTCGACTCTCTGTGATCGGCCTGTCAGACAGCTGGTCATCCATTTGAGAGAAATGTCATCGAATCCTATGAACTTGGGCTTACTGATGAGTAAATCGAAATTAACTAAATCGAAAGCTATACTTTGATCAAGCACTACTAAAATGGTGACTTTTGATTGATCTCTGAATCTCGCCGACTATTCTGATTCGGTTGTCTTTCGCAGGATACAAATTCAAAACTCTTCCTTTAAGCCAATGATTTCTTGGACTATTAGGGTCAACTATAAGAACAACATCGTTCTTTTGAATACTTGGTGTTTCTTGTTGCCATTTGCTTCGTTTTGTCAGATATGTAAGGTATTTATATGTCCACCTCTTTCAAACTATATCTGCTAGTTTTTGGGCTATTTTCCATTTCGAGAGTAGGTTGAAATTTTCTTTTTCCAAGTCAATGCAAGACATTGCAGCCTAAAAAGGTCCAATTAGAGAATAATTTGGTGTAAGTGGTTCAGAATCGCTAGAGTCTGAAGAAATGTGTGTCAGAGGACGTGAGTTCACTATATTCTCTATTTCTGCTAGAACAGTTCGTTGAACATATTCTTGAGGATATTTGGTTTGTAACATCTCCTTCAGATTTTTTCAACAATCTGGATGAGACGTTCCCAGGCTCCTCCCATATTTGAATTGTATGGAGGATTAAATTTCCAAGATATATTCTTCAGTGAGCAAAATTAAATCGAAAGCTTTACTTTGATCAAGCAGTACTAAAATGGTGACTTTTGATTGATTTCTGAATCTCGCAGAATCTTCGATTAATATTTAATTTTTTTCATAAAGGACTAAATTTGATAAAACAGGTGACAGTGAATAACAAACTCAATCCGGACCATCACATCCTCTACATAAAGCCATTCAAATGAGTCGTTAAACAAGTATACCCTCATATCAATGATAATATTAATACTTTGAAATCACACACATATACAGGACAGGCATCAGGAAAAAGGGCTACTAACTAACGATTGATAACACATCAGGTATACATATTGTAAGAACATCTAGAAGTTGGGAAACCAGAATCACTGAGCACAAAATGGGTTTTGGATCCATGAACCAGTTCAATTCATGAATGTCATCTGTTGGAATACTGTTAATTATTAATCTTACCGAAAATGTATAAGATTTCTTTATATCAGGTCGAATGACCGAGTTTTGATAATTTTTTGAAATTCGATTTTCAGAGAGTCAAAAACAATACTTTATTTATATTCTTATCTTAGCAACTAATACAAATCAACATCAATATAAATTAGTCTAGGAATTCAAACAGTAACATTCTTCCCCCAGTAATTGTTCTAGGGCAGAAAATAACAATTACCCAATCTTCACGTCTTCTTTTCACATCCAACGCACAAAATCTTGAAACAGGTCTTCTTAAAATGACTGCGTTAGCTAACTGAACGTCGACTATTCTGATTCGGTTGTCTTTCGCAGGATACAAATTCAAAACTCTTCCTTTAAGCTAATGATTTCTTGGACTATTAGGGTCAACTATAAGAACAACATCGTTCTTTTGAATAGTTGGCGTTTCTTGTTGCCATTTGCTTCGTTTTGTCAGATATGTATAAGGTATTTATATGTTCACCTCTTTCAAAATATATCTGCTAGTTTTTGGGCTGCTTTCCATTTCGAGAGTAGGTTGAAATTTTCTATTTCCAAGTCAACGCAAGACATTGCAGCATGGGAAGGTCCAATTAGAGAATAATTTGGTGTAAGTGGTTCAGAATCACTAGAGTCCGAAGAAATGTGTGTCAGAGGTCGTTAGTTCACTATAGTCTCTATTTCTGCTAGAACAGTTCGTAGAACATATTCTTGAGGATATTTGGTTTGTAACATCTCCTTCAAGATTTTTTTAACAATCTGGATGAGACGTTCCCAGGCTCCTCCCATATTTGAATTGCATGGAGGATTAAATTTCCAAGATATATTCTTCAGTGAGCAAAATGTTTTTATCTCTCTCTGGTTCAGACTGTTTAACGATTCTTGAAGTTCACGTTGTGATGATCTGAAGTTGGATCCATTATCACTGTAGAGTTCTTCTGGAAATCCTCTTCTACACCCGAATTGTCTCAAAACATTTATTTATGAAACTATCAGTGGAAAGATCATGAGCAAATTCTAAATGTACAGCTCTGGTGGCCATGCAAGTAACAATTACACCATAACGTTTTTCATGACTTCTCTTGACAGTTACCATTATAGGCCCAAAATAATCTACCCCTGTCCTGATGAATGGTCGTATTGTTCTCTCAAGTCGACAAGGTGGCAGTTGTCCCATAAATGGTATATTTGGAGTAGCTCTTCGATTTTTACATATTTGACAATGTGCCCATACTGATTAAACTGCTTGTTCTAATACGTAAAATCTAATATTTTTGTCTTAAATTCTGGACAACAACTTCTTGTCCATGATGATGGACTTGCTCGTGGTAATGATGAATGATGAATCTGGTAATTTTATGTTTAGGGTCCAAAATTGTTGGGTTTCTCGCGCATCCACCATATTGTCTAGCCTTCCTTGTAAGCGAAGTTATCCATCTTCATCCATAGTATTGAATAAAGTCTACTTTTTTTTTCCAGAACAACATCATCATTTAAACATTTGATCTCTTCGGAAAAAGTCTCTAATTGAATTTTCTTATATAACAGCTTCTCTGCTGACATAATTTCCACTTTTTCTAGTTCTTTCACTTTTGTGAAGAGATTCTTTAAGTTTCCATTCAAATTAACGTGCCTTTTGGGAATCCTTTCCATTCCAATTCCTTGTTTACTTATTTTCATGAATCTGAGCATCCAGCCAGTTGCTCTTAACAATTTTGTCCATTTTGAAAAATGTTCTGGGGTTGGAGTTGGAATAACAGTTCTATCAGAAGTCAAAAAACCTAAAGGGTCAAAAATTGACATGACCAATATCAATATTTCTCGCTTAGTTGGTCGTCGTCATGGGCCATTTAATGATCCAAAGAAAACTATTCCAATTTCATATTCATCGAGTTCTCTATTTCTGTCAAGTCCACGCCATAGAAACATTTGAGCTGGACAATCTTCGTGGCGAACTTTCACTTGTAAAAACATTTCTTTGATATCACTGGGGAAAGCATATTTCTTAATCCTGAAATTCATCAAAATTGTATAAAGCGAATTATATAAATCGGGACCTGTCATTAAGCAATCATTCAAGCTGATGCCATTTGATTTTGAAGAAGCATCAAACACAATTCTAAATTTGTTCTGTTTATTTGGGTTAATAATATCAAAATGTGGAAGATACCAAATCTTTGGGGATTGAATTTCACATTCTTCTTTCGTGAGTTTGTGAATGTACCCTTTTTTCAGAAAGTCATCTACTTCTCACAGTATGTCTTACCATACTCGAAGCTTTTGTCCATTTTTCTTTCTAACCTATTCAACGCATTATTTCTGCTTTCTGGGAGAATTAAATTTTCATTTCTCCACAAGAGTCCAGTTTCCCATCTGTATTCAATTCTTCTCATAATGCTATCTAGAATGGTTTGTGCCCTCTTGTCCCCTTTTGACATGGGTTTCTCAATTTTATCTGTTCCAGAAATTTCAATATTCCATGGTTCTTTCACAAGTTCGTAAAGTTTGTCTTAATCATCCCTCTGTTTTCCATTGGTATAACAAGCAAATTCAATTTTTTTTGAATTGTGAATACCTGGTTAGAACAAATATTTCCATGTATAACCCAATCCAGCAATGTCTTACTTACTGCTGGACCATTCCATGGACCAGTAATAATCTTTGTGTTGACCAATAACGGCCAATTGTCTTGACCAATTAAGATTCTAGGTTTGGCATTTATCATTGGGGCAACTTTCTTATTTATATAAGGATATTTTTTGAGAATCTCACCTGTTTCCACAGTTTGTGTAGGTAGTGATAAGCCTTTCATTGTTCTTGCATGTCTTACTTGAAATTCCGCACTGCTTTCTTCTGATTTTATTGTGAAACTGACAGCTCTGGAATCTTCTTGTTCTTTGACTTGATTGTTAGTCCATTGAATGCTAAGTGATTGTTGAGGTCCTTGGAGATTCAATTCGTTTGCCAATTGTTCTTCAATCAATGTGACTGTCGAAGCATCATCTAAAAGTGCATAGGTTTTGACATTTATCGTATTATAACTGACGGTGACCGGTAGAATTTTGAGTAAAACATGTTTGTTTGTAGAAATATGACAATTGACTTCAACATCATTGACATTTCCACTGGGATTCGAGGTGGATTCCAAATTTGTAATATCATTTTCATCATCTGATGGGTGCAAAAGATGATGATGATATTTTTTGCAGTTATTACTATTGCAAATATTCTTCTTCCTACAGGCATACACATTATGGAAAGGCACAATACAAGAAAAACAATTTTTTTTTAAGTCACAAAATTCCATCTTTCTTAAACTGAGAAGGATTTGAATGTACAACACAAGCTCAAACGATGTAAATCTTTTTTACAACATATACACTTCTTTTTATCCACTGTAGTCAAAGTAGTATTTTTTCTACCAGAACTACGCCCTGTATATGGGTTTCTGTCAAAAGACTTTTCCTGCCATTTTGGCATATCGATCTGACAAGCTGCCATTGACTTTTGATTGAGCCAGTGACAGAATTCAACCAATTTGAATTCATACGAATTTTCTTTCGAAATATGTTCAATCCACATCATTTTGTATGAATTGGGAAGTTTATTCATCAATTCTTGTAGAAGAATAGTATTCTGAAGGTGATCATTTCCATTTAGGGAGTCAATAGTTACAACAAGGTTTTTTACTTCATCGGGAAATTGTATCAATAAATCTAGTCTTTCCTCTTTCACGATAGGAAAACATTTCACCTTTTCGAGTAACATAAACATTATTTGTTGAGGTTGTCCAAATCTACTTTCCAGAATGTTTATTATTTTGTCTACATTCTTAGGCATAATTAGTAGACTTTGAACGATTTTCAAGGCATTGCCTTTTAGACACTTCTGCAATCTACAGTGATTTTCTTCCTGAGAAAAACCATACACTTTAGAAGAATTGCGATACTGGTAAATGAAATTTGGCCATTCCATAGGACTGCCACTAAATATTGGCAATTCCTTTGGCATTGACTGTCGCGCTAAAAATGTTTTGAATTGTGAATCAGGTATTTGATGATCACTTTTTGTATTAGTTGATTTTAAATAATGATCCTTTACCTTATTTTCCATTTTCGAACTTGAAGATGATCCGTTATGCGGTATTTTCTGCCATGGATGTTCTCCTGTGTCCCATTTGTTTATATCAGGTCTACTCACCCTATCACTGAACTCACTTTCCTCTGAACCCAGCTCATCATCCGACAATCGTGATAATTTCAACGCTAACTCAATGTCAAGCATTTCTTCTTTCTTCTGAAGTAGCTCTTGTTCCAACTTTTTTTTTTTCGAGTGCAAATTGAAGTTTCGCTTGCTGACGTTTTGATTCACCGTTCTTTGTTTTTGACATATTCTGACTTCTTCTATGTTTGGAACTTCGAGAATTCGAAGGTACCGGATTAGACATTTCAAAATTTTCGCTCATATTCGTCTTCAGCAGTCTGGTTTCACTTCTTTCAGCTCTGGAACTATGAGATTTCAATAGCAACGGACAAGACTTAACTTGAGAAGCTAGTTTCTGACTTTTAGACTTCTCCCTGAGCCTTTGACTACGTCGTAACATAAGTTTTTTGGACATATAACCACAGATTAGTTCTGTTGGCAGCGAAGGACCATTTGTTAATTATTAATCTTACCTAAAATGTATAAGATTTTTTTATATCAGGCCAAATGATTATTTGTTAATTATTAATTTCACCTAAATTGTATAAGATTTCTTTATATCAGGCCGAATGACCGATTTTAGATAATTTTTTGAAATTCAATTTTCAGAGAGTCAAAAACAATACTTTATTTTTATTCTTATCTCAGCAACTAATACAAATCAACGTCAATATAAATTAGTCCAGGAATTCAAACAGTAACAAATACAACCAATACTTCGACATGAACTACGACGTACAGAAAATAAAGGACAAAAATCAAACCTGCTGGAATCCTTGAGAATTAATAAACGTTGACAGTCAAATATTCTGTTAAACGACTACATAGGAGTTAAAATCTCCACAACTGTTCAATTTATTTTCATGAAAACTTTGTTAGAATCTGTCGAATCATAAGTAATAATAATTTACATGTTTTGTATCTGCTGATAATCCATTTCTAAAACTGAATATTCAATATTCACCAATTGGTAATTTCTTTCAATCAAGGTCATTTTTCGTAATAATTTCTATGTTGAAACACTAATTTCGTTAGTGAAATGAGAGCGCTGACGTCGAAGTCGAAGCCATTGTTTTTGAACTTGAAATATCGTACTTCAATTTGCCATCTATGTTCGAACACAAGCACTACAATAGAGTGGATTGTGTGCGCTTTATCGCACCGCACATATCCGTGTTCACCAAAGACATGGCGTTAGTGATTTCAGTCATATTTTAGAGAATAAAATAGCTTTCTGTCGATTTATTGAAGTTGGAATCCAAAGGTTATTGGTCATCAAATAGATAATGAATGGAATAAAGTGGTCATATTTTGTTCTTGGATATGATTAGAAAGTTCTTCACTAATGGAATTTTCTCTGAACGTTCTCCAAATGTTTGAATATTTGTAGCAGGATGAGACATGTTGAAACTAATAACCGGCGAACATTGTTTCGGAGGTGCTTTGTTCAGGTTTCTTAATTGATTTGAAGAAATTTTGAAGTAATCGAAACACCTGATTGGTCTTTCCAACTTCGGTTATTCGAGCTGGCTACGATGGCTTTAGTGGTGGTTGGCAGTAATGCATTGTGTCCTTCTCAGTGGTGGACTCTTTTATGTCTAACATGCACATGCTTGCATGGGTGTGGAATATGTGCAGACTCATACCAGAACAAAAATTAGGATATGACAATTTCAAAAATATTAACGATGACCTAAAATACAACTGAATTGTATTACCTCAAAATTGATTGTATAGTGTAAATGACGGCAAACTATCCCCCTTATGGAAAAACGTTAGTTCTGTATGAAGCAAAATTCAGGGCTTTGAAATACAAAATATTGATGACCGTTCTCTGGAATCTCACTGGGATCTCCGTTTTGATAATATACTAACTGAACGCTGCAAAGGCTTGAAGGGTCTCGTTGTCTAATATTTTAGAATACGTGTCAAATATGTGGTTGGCAACTTCCAATTCGTAGACGTTTGGGTCACTCAATGTCAGCGGTTTTAGTGTTATTAGACTGAAACTCTTCAGAAGCAACATTCATATGGTATCAAAACTGAGTGAGATTCATAAGAAACATTTGAGATTTTCGAAAATCTGGAATCTGCGTGAATCTTCGAGTTCCTAATAGAGGAATAAGATTCTGTTTCCAGTGTTATTAGAGAATTTTCGTTTATTAATTCCATTTTCACATTTTTACACGACACATTATGTATTAAAGGTTTGGAAAGTATTACGAGCCGTGAGTTCGTTTAAATTCGTTTAAATTTTGACTGAAAAATAAAGAGCTTGGAATGTTTCTAGAGCTGGGTATGTGAACATTGTGAACACTCAAATGAGTTTTGTGCATAAGCGTTTTTACATGCACTCATATCCGTGATTGGTATGAACATCAAAGGATCATAGTCTCACGCGATATAATAATGTGAAGTTGACAAAATATGATGTTCTATAATCAGAAATTGGAATAGGGTTCGAATGATATAAGGTATAAACTGGAGATTCAATTGAAGGGATTTTGAGTACAAATATCAAATTGAACTGAAAAATTTTAGAAATTTACGTAGGTAGGCCGATATGTGTTTTAACTTCGGAACGAAATGTGTTCATGTTCTTTTCGTAAGTTAAGGTGAAATCAACTAATGAGTCGAAAATTGTATTATCATTATCGAACCCTTCTCTGAATGGGCGGATATTTGTGTTGACGAGTAGCGTCCACTTTTTGTTTGAGAGAACAATGTTATGTTCGAAAAGAACAAAATCCACGCTAATAGGCTGTGGTCGAATAGAATCCAAAGGACCAGTTTCGACAGACATTATCATTCGCATGGTCGTTGACTGCGACGACAAGGAGTTTATTCGCAGAATTGTTGTGACATAATACTGGATATGGTAACACTTTTAGAGGGTAGTTGTTGATATCTTGCGCAGAGTGTGTTCTGATCATATCTAATAGTAGAGAATGAAATTTTCCACTGATTCATTGGTTTGAAGATGATTTGTGTTAGAATATGATAGTGCGAATGGAGTAAAAAGGACTCTCAATGTAGCGTATTCAAATTCTCGATCATGATCGCAATTGATTCGTAATGGGTACCATATTGTTGGAGAACAAGAGTAAGATACGAGTATCTGAAATATTTCTTGTTGGTTTGTCTGGAATTAGATAAACAAGTGAATTTTGTGAATTTGTCGCGAATATTTAATGCATAGTTTTTCGTTAGGATTTCCATTATGTCAATGTTGATTCTGTTTTCTGATGAACATAGGGAGCTTTCATGAAGTTTTTGATGTCTTTGTGGAGTTCTTGCCAATTGCACTTCTCTCATATCCTTCGAGTTGTTTTATTGATGTTAATTATTATCTCCAATGTGATGTTATCATTTATCATCATGATCTGGTATTTTTATGGTATAACAATGATGTTGAGAATGATAATTGATAATGATAAACGTGAATTGAGAAAAGTAATGATCTTAAGGAATTATATAAACTGACTCGACAAAACACTGCTACAGAACAGATAGAAAACATATATAATCAATGTCTGAAATAACACAATCAAAATGTCAAACTGACTAAAATTGAATGTAATGGAGAAAGAATGAATAATTTGAACAATAAATCTGAGGAAACGCGGAAAATATTGAATAGTGAAGTGGAGTATGAAGTGAGCACATGAAGTTAGCTAACCTAACCTAAGCACATGTGAGAAATCATGGTATATTTTTTAATCGACTCAACCGATATTGCAATTGCCTTTGCTGGTTTTTTTCTCCAATGCGGCTACTAGTTCTTTAATTAACCACTTTGGACCAAACTTGTCACTGCCGTGTACAACATCTGGTTATGTAATTACTATACGTGAGTTTCAAACTGATCCTATCACTGAGATAGAAATCATTGAGGCAATCAAAACTACAATAGTAGATAGTAGACAATAGTAGATACATTCAAACCATATTTGATTCATTAATCCAAGAATTTTGTTCGCTAGAAAGGCCTAACCACTTTACATATACTTTATTTTTTCTTTTCTTCAACACCTTCTCAATCAGATATACGTCAGGATTTTTGGTTCGTAATAACTCTTCTTCGTAAAAAC
>NW_019293610.1:0-30090 GCF_000500325.1 Leptinotarsa decemlineata | reverse complement strand
AGGTTCATGTAGAATATTATGAAAATTTGTTCGAATGATGTTTTTATTCATAATATAAATAATAACAAGGTTTGAATAAAATTCTATCGTTTTATGCCTTTGAAATTACCAATCATTCATCGTGAAAGATGTTACTAATTCGTTTCTCTTTCGAATGTACATTCATTTCGGGAAATCTTACATAGAGTGACGATATTACGGAATTCCTAGTCCCAAATTCATACATCAATAACTTCGCAATCATTTCCCCGTTCGAAAGTTAAGAGGATGAAATGAATAAAAACACTTCTTTTTAATTTCTACTACTTATTTTGTTTCAACGACCGGTTTCGGGTTTTACCCCATTATCAAGTATGAAACTAACATGTGAAATTTGAAAATCCCGTTAAATAAGTAGTTTTTAGGTAAACTAGAAGCAGAGCTAGTTGAAGAAACAAGTGTGTGAACTGTAAATTTCAACACTGAAGATTATAGAGGTAGTTAAACTTACAAATTCAAGAGTGGAGACCTACATAAATTGATTTATTTTTTAGGGGATATATTTCCGATTTTTAATTGATTTGTCAATATCCATGGCTTCCAATGAATTCGTTATCTTTCCTTTATTACATACCAGCTTTTACCCGCAGTTTCGCTCGCGGGTGACAGAAGAAAAAAACAATAAATATAGAAAAATTCCGAACAGCTGAAACTATAGTCAATTGGATTGGATTGGATATTGTCGTGACTGTGAATAAAATAGTGCGACGGTATTACGGTACTGAGGGTTGGAACTTCATTACTGGAATGCTAGATGACGTTAAAGTAGCTAGATTTCGAGATTTTTTGACGAACAATTTTTTTATGTTACATAAAAATAATTGTTTTTTTTAATAAAAAGTATTACTACTTCTAATACCTCCAAGAACATGTGTACAACATTTCATGATGATTGGTCTAGTTGTTTTCGCGTGAAACCGTAACAAAGAAACTTACATTCGCATTTATAATATTAGTAGGGATGTCATGACTGTGAATAATACAGTGAGACGGTATTACGGTACAAAGGGTTGGAAATTCATTACTGGAATGCTAGATGATGTTAAAGTAGCTAGATTTTGAGATTTTCTTTGACAAACAATTTTGTTATCTTACATAATAAATCATTTTTTCTCTGATAGAAAGTATCCTATGTTACTTCTAATACCTCCAAGGACATGTGTACAAAATTTCATGATTATCGGTTGAGTATTTTTCACGTGAAACTGTAACAAAGACACTTACATTCGCATCTATAATATTAGTAGGGATGTGTAGGATATTGTATCCTGATTCTTGTAGATGTTCATACATTGTAGTTTTTTTGTTCAAACAGCGGTGTTCACGAAGTCTTACGTCAAAATTTTTACCGGTTTGGCCTGAATATATTGGAGAACATTCGCCACACTTCATTATATCTATACCTGATTTTTTCATTGCATCTCGTTTGGGTTTTGCATTGAACAGAGTTCTGCATAAATCATTATTATTTATGAAATCTGTTGTTATTTTGTATTCATAGAAATAATTTTGAATATTTTCTGAAAGTTTACTTGAGTAATTGATGCTACTAGATTAACATTGTATTCTCTGCTCATCTGATATTATCTTTTCCATTGGAAAAACTTGTACCTGATTGTTTACTGCAATTTGTTTAATTATTTCCAGTTCATCCTGGAAATTCTTTTCGGGAAAAGGGATTGCGAAAGCTCTGTGCGCCATTGACCTAAATGCGAAAAAGTCAATGGAAATTTCAACAGTTCGGACTTCCATTGTCTAATATAATATAAATTGATTTGAAATCCCTAAAAAAAATTTGGTTGTTGCTTGTTTGTTATTCCTTTGTAATTTCAGTTTTTTGTTTAATAAAATTGTTATTTTCGGTTAATCTTTTTATTTTTTTTCGGCGACTTCAAATCAATTTATATTATATTAGACAATGGAAGCACAAACTGATGAAATACACCACGAAACATTGTCAACCACCTTCAAACGAACGTCAAAGGGAATTGTACAGTCTGTGAATGTGTTTTTCCGGTAGATATTGAATTGAAAACCATTAATGACTCCAAATGATAGGACATACAAGCCCGTGTCCTGCTGGAAGGTCTTGCCGGAAGTACTTTCGAGCATTGGTGTTGAAATTTTTCATGTCCTACCAGCAGGACTCGACTTTTCAATGTAATTGTCCTTCTGCCAGTACGCTGAGTACTAGGTAGGACTTGATCATTATTGTGATTTCAGGAATGCATAAAGAAATAACAACAAAAAAAACATTTTACAATTTATTTAAAATAATCAGTCTCACAATTTCAACAGCAATATATTTTGATTTTATAATAGTGTTACAAACGAAAAAACAATTTTTCCACAATCAACCATCACATTTGGAATACAAAAAAACACTTTCGCATATAAAAGTTAATAAATATTTTTATTTAAAAAAATTATTACGTAAATTTCTACCGCACGGGAATGCCGTTTTTGATGTGAAACTCGAAACAGCCCCTGTCTGTTTGGGGACTACACATTACAGTGTTTGGCCACATTTTTTGCAATAAAAACTGACTTTTGTTTGAATTCTTCTCATCCGAGAGCATATAAGACAGTTCCGTTGCACGCGGAGCCTGTCACTGTCTCAGGACAGTGCAATCAGCACATGAGTGTTCTCTGCATTGGCTTCCCTTCTAAGAGTCGGGCTAATAATATTTGATGGTAGTGTAATGTTGGCCCATTTAATTAATTGGTTGGCCAACGCTTCAGGGAAGTGCCGATGGTCCACTGGGCGGTCCCGACTTTTAAAATAGTTGAAAGTCAAAAAAGCGTTGGTTTGAACTATTCCAAAAATTGACTCAAACATTCTATGGACCCAGTTCTGGGTTCGCCAAACCTCTTCTTGTATAAGTTCACTTTGCCGAATATGGTTGTGAGTATCGATGAAAATAATCTTCAACTATTTTAGGTCTTTCCACAGTCTCATAAAAAACTTTCCCATCATCGTCATACTTTTTTTTGGCACATGGTGTGCCCCGAAGGGTAGTGCTACTTGTAGTAATAAAGGAATAAACTTTACGGTCCCTCCAAGATACCGCTAGAAAATCAACATCTTGATAATTTGCAGTGGCTGCGGCGTACACAAAGACGTAGCGTTCACTTGCAGACATCTTATCTTGTACTGATCGTAAAGGTACCATTCAAAAGCCTACCTCCACTATTTTTCATGGTTTTTCTACCCCATCAGCTTTTAAATGAAGGCGAAGCTCAAAATTACCCAAAAACATGATTTTTACGCTCAAAATTGAGTTTAGATACCCAGGAATACTAAGAAAAGGACAAATTAAAAAAAAAACGAATGAAAATTAACATTTTCTGACTTTGTTTCTGCCTAGCTTAAAATTTCATGAGAAATCGAATGGTAGTACTTGCCGGCCTGCCAGGAGGACGAATGAGCTTCGTAAACCTAGTTGAAGGTGGTAGGATATTGAGGACGCCACGTACTGCCGGAAGGAAGTTGTACGTTCTATCTATCTTTGAAATATCGAAATCTAAGTAGTTTAGCTCTTTATTTTGTTCGATTTCTACTGTGAATTTAATTTTCTCATACAGACTATTAAGAAAGTATAAAATTGATTAATTTATCTGTTCAAACAATCAAAACCAACCATTACGTCATCAACGTATCTGAATCAAAATACAATATGTTTCTGAAGAGAGGATTATTAAGGATACGGGAATTTTTAGTGTAACTATGAAAATGTCTGCCAAAATGGGACTTAATAGTGAGCCCATAGGGATACCTGAGTTTTGTATATGAAATTGTTCAAACAATCAAAACCAACCATTACGTCATCAACGTATCTGAATCAAAATACAATATGTTTCTGAAGAGGGGATTATTAAGGATACGGGAATTTTTAGTATAACTATGAAAATGTCCGCCAAAATGGAACTTGATGGTGAGCCCATAAGGATTCCTGCGTTTTGTATATGAAATGTCTTATTATATTCCCCTATATTACGGGTTACCCCTTAACGGGTAACTTGATTTATGTAGGTCTCCACTCTTGAATTTATAAGTTTAATAACCTTTATAACCTTCAGTGTTGAATTTTATAGTTGGCACCCTGGTTCGTTAAACTACCTGCCCTTACATCTTACCTAAAAACTCCCGATATAACCGAGTTTTCAGATATCACATGTTAGTTTTATAGTTGATAATGGGATAGAACCCAAAACGGGTCGTGAAAATAAAATAACTAGTGGAAATCAGACAAAAGATTTTCTATTCACTTTATTGAAGTGATTTTGAATTTCCACAAAATGAACAAGTCATAAATCACACATAGATTGGGGACTATAATAATGACTGAAATGAGTGATAAGCATTCTAGTACAGTACGCAGTACGTGAAATAATTACAGAAATAAGAAAATGAAAAGACACTCGGTGAAATAATTGAAATTTTTGCAGTTTTTGCGAAATAAATGTTATCACTTTCTACTTCTTTGTCTTTTTCTTTCCCAAAAATCTTGTACCCTACTTTTCTGCAACTTCAATATTTCAAGATGATTGAATTGAATCAATACTCTTACTCTAGCATATTCATGAATTTTTGGACAAAAACAATTTTAAATGTATTTCAAATAATTCAGTATTCTACTTCTTAGATGCAGCACTTTTGAAGAGAATATTTTTTTGAAGTTGTATGTTTCTCGAACTACTTACTGTACTTCAGAAAGTGATTCTTCAGTAAACTATTTTTTTTCATTGAATTGAAGAATTTTATCGTATTACTAGTTGAAATAGTTGCAGTTCATTGTCGAAATAGGTTTGGGAGTCAGCTCTAAAAACATCCAAACTTAGAAACTACGTCAATAGAAAGTTCGAACTGTGTCGGTTTGTTACAACAAAACATTTTTGGCAGCTAGGCCGCATTCTGTTAATTCGAATGACCTTCGCAAAATTCCGACCTACTTCCAGAGTCGCACGAGGTGCGAAAAGGGTTGTAGAAAAAGCAACACACTGGAACATACCAGAAAGCTCGTTCTGACACTGACCTTTGAGAAATTTCATAATTCGAGGCTGCCAGTGTGCTTGGTCTGGGTTGCCATGAGATCCGCACCTGCACCGCACCAAGTAAGCGCGAACTACTGGAGCGTCTGCACCGTCTGCGTCGGATTTGTGCTAAAACAGGAACCACGTCAGCGAGCGTCCTGACTCTCGAACACTGAATACCGGGATGTTTGCATTTACGCATCAAATTGGCAACTTGCAAGACGCCAGTGGTAATTTCAGGAACTCTATTCATGATTTCAATAGTTTCAGTCACAAAGTAAATATGAACATATTAGATGAATAGACACATTCATTCATCACTTAAAATCTATAAAAACCAATATAATAATAATATTGATACTTTATTTCATTAGTGGCAAAAATAGAACTAAAACTGGGTAAGTCATTTCGCTGTCTTGAAATAATAGAGTGAATTTGCTTATTAGCTGTGGAACAGTTCAAATTACAAAATACAAAAACATATACTTCAAATATGTATATGGTTTTTTATCGGGCGCTTCCTTGAATAAAACAAAATGTGTGCGAGATATCGAAATTTTGTATTCATTTGAAAGACTTATTTATGCCATAAGGTGTGAAATATAACATTGTTCAAATGGAGTGGAAGCGCATCCGAAACGTCCAATTTTCCATGACTCTGGCGCATAAATCAGGCTGAGTTTGACCGATGGCATGGAAAATGTTGGCTTTGAGGAACGCTGTGATTTGTGTCTTATTCGCATACAACTGCGACTCAGGAAAGCACCACAAGAAAAATTCTAACTGGGTCAAATCGTAAGATCTCGGTGGCCAGTTCACATCACCTCCACAAGAGATGACAATGCTCCCAAATAACTCGTGCAGAATATCTGATGTGGCCTGAGTTGCGAGGCACGTAGCGCCGTCGTGTTGAAACCACATATCGTTGGTATCCAGATAATCCAAAAGAAGTTGATGATCATCGACCTATAGTACTCACCGTTGACAGTGATGATCTGACCAACGTCGTTGTCAAAAGATATGGATCGATAACGCCGCCAGCCCAAAAGCCACACCAAACAGTGATTCATTCGGGGTGCATTAGACGCTCTTGGGTCTCATGTGGATTGGTATCGTCCCAAATTCAACAATTCCGTTTATTCACGTACTCATTCATAGAGAAATGAGCCTCATCGCTGAACATTATTTTTCTATGAAAATTAGGATCAGTTGTCAACCGATCCGGACCCATTTAGCGAACACACGTTGTTGTCTATCGCCTACCTTCAGTTCATTGGTCAGTTAAATTTTGTACGAAAAATTCGGTAAGTTGTAAGAGGCCGAGTTCATATGAGTGACGCGAAATCGACTGTCTTGGATTCTCAAAGAGAGCGGCGATATTTTTGGCAGATCTTGCGTCGACATATTGATGTTGTTTTTTTCTGATTGATTCGGCTGTTACTCGATGAAGATCCATAGTAATTTCATAAACTACAACTCACGATTTGATCTCCAAAAACTTTATTCGAAAAATATATCACGCTAACACAGTAGCTTTATCAACAGTGATTTGAATCACTGTTTCGCTAACACAGTAGCTCATCAACAGTGATTTGAATAACTACTGATAAAGCTACTGTGTTAGCGAAACATGTCATGATATATTTCTCAAATAAAGTTTGTGATTTGCTTCATCAACAGTGATTTGAATCACTATTGATAAATCTACTGTGTTTTTCAAGATAAATGTCTCCGAACCGGATATAATGATGACAAAACATACAATTCCGCTTTCTGAACAACCTTCAGGAAGTAACATCAGAGGTAATGTAAGTAAGTTTCGTTTCAACATTGATACCTTGTATTTGAACATAGATACCCATTCGTCATTTGCAACCTCAATGTATTGTTAAATTTAGTTGAGAATAAGAAGGCATTTCTACTATATAAATGAAACACTAAATAAATATCTCAAAAATATTTTTTGATGTGTTTAATATATTGTTTTTGTTGTTCTAAATCGTCATGGATAGATGTAATTTATCTGAGTTTTGAAGACCCAACTTAGTCATTATTGGCATAAATATTCAAATAATAGTAGAAGAATTTTAGTGACAGGAACTCATAGGCAGATTGGACACTAGGGAGATTCTCATAAATAACAGAGAGTATTCATTTTTCAGGTTAGTGACGCTACTACTACCACTTTGGAAGAATACAATCCTGAGGTTATCGAGGAACCTCTACACGTGAGACCTTACAGCGAAAAAGCTACTGTGGCGTTACCATATATTCTATTGCTCCATCAGGGATAACTCCCAATTTGGTAATGGTTTTTCCTCAATTTTCAGTTTCATGCAGGTATATTCCATGCATATTTTTCAGGAGAATAGATTTATGTACCTTTTGAAATAGACTGGGAAAAGGCTTTTGGATACCACTGAGTATGATAAATTGATAATGGCTACTTATAAACCAGGACATGTATTTTTAAGAAACGAGATTGCATCCTTAATAATTAAGAATGAATTGAAAGATGACAAAAATAAAAGCTTAGCCACAATTTCATCGTAAAAAAATAATTTACCAAAGGAAATTGTTTTCTACTACAACTAATTGGTAACAAAAATATGAACAAATTACATAATGTTTCGAAATTTTTTATTTTCAAAGTTTTCTTGCTAACTTCATAAGTATATAATCATAACATTTTATATCACTTTCTTCACGGATTTATTTATTTTTATTTTCAGAATATCCTGTGAGAGATTTAAAACATTGGCACAAGAAATTCATGATATTTTTCCATACGAAAACCCAGAAGTTCATTATACACCTTATGTTAATAATAAAGGAAAGCCCAGGGGTGAACTTTGGTCTAATTATATTTATTCAAGGATTCAAATAATTTATTACTAGAATATACATGTTTTATTTTGGTAAAATTTCCATTTTGTTAAGGACTGGCAATACCAGAAATAATTATTCTTGAAGTTTTTACCTTCCACTTAACTGAATCAATAGGAAAATCTTAAAATGAGAAATATGGATAGTTTGATCCTAAAAAATTTTACTACTCACTTATACTAGATAGACATTCTCAATGTAATTACTTTTATTTGGTTTTACGTCGTTTGTCATCTTTCAAAGTTTTCATTCAAAATAAAAAATAGGTCAATGATTTGTATTTTGAATTTCAAAATCCTTTACCATTTTTGAACTTCCTAACTATACCTGTCATTCCTAAACTTTTGTGACAAATCACTTCATCAAGATATGTTGATGTTACATTCAACTTTTTGAATTCAATTCCTGTTATATTTTATAAAAGAGAATTGAACAAAAAGTAGTTGAGGTGCAATTACGCAAAAGTAAACAAATCCATTTGAAATAATTCTGCATAAAACGACATTTTTTGCTGTAGCTACAATTTTCGAAAAATATGGATTTTCATATTTATTAAATCACTCAAGAGAAACATTACAAATAAACAAAAACTTGTATTTCTACTTAGGAACATTAAAAGTGAAGCGCAGGATCTTCTTCACATAAACAGTCACAACCTCTACATTCTGTTCTACATCTTCAACGTTATCTTCTTCTATCATCTGTGTAGCATTTCCAATTATATTGTCATCAATCATACTTTTACACCAAGCTAGTTCAGGATCTGCCCGCCAGTCATCATTAAATTCCGCCTTCAGAAGACTTTCAACATTAGCGACTTTTTCAGGTGGTATGTTGCGTACTGAAGGTAGCCGTTCCAATTCATAATTTTTCGAAGAACGTCCTCGCTTGCCGAGATTTTGAAATATCTCAAGAGAGGATTCACATCTGTACTTAACTAGAC
The DNA here is from genome assembly GCF_000500325.1 of Leptinotarsa decemlineata. Taxonomy (NCBI): domain Eukaryota; kingdom Metazoa; phylum Arthropoda; class Insecta; order Coleoptera; family Chrysomelidae; genus Leptinotarsa; species Leptinotarsa decemlineata. The sequence continues at coordinate 21,188 of NW_019293610.1, read as the reverse complement.
CACGACACTTAACAACACTGTTGTTCTTTTCAGTCATTAAACTCAGGTGAATTTTTTTCATTGCACTAATGCCTGGAAGTTTTTTCATAAATCTCTTTCAGCCCTTTCATGTCATAAAACATCCAATTAACACCCAATACCCTTATTTTCCCTATTTCTTTATACAGTGCGTGGTACTGTATAGAGAAATAGGGAAAACGGGATTACTCCCATTATTTTCGACAATACAGAATGTGTAGTATCCAATTTGTCTCAAATAGAATGCTTCACGTACAGCACTTTTTGACAGAGAAACAGTTTGCACCACTAAAATATGTTCAGATAACCTGCTTTATTGCTATATACACTGTTAAACACAAGGTGGCACACTATGTAAATTATTAGGCAGTTCTAAAATACTTTTGGATTTGTTCACTTTTGCATGGTTCATAACAGCGCCTTCGTATTTTTTGCAAGGATTTGTTGCTTTTTGAGAGAAATTCTGCTGAAATTGACGCAAATTAATGGTTTAGGGATTTGTTGCTCTTTGGTTGACATTCTTGATTTCACCTCACCATTATACAAGGATTTATGTACTTTTGGTTGAATTTGGGCATGGAATTTCATAGAGATGATCGAGGTCTACATGATGCAATATTTATCTCATTTTGTGGTGAAAATGGATTTGTTTACGTTTGCGTGGATGCTCCTCAGTTATCAGAAACATATTTTAGTTTACTGTGAAATTAAGTTGAATTGATACTTCCTGTATTATTTTCCTCCAAAAATATGTTATACTTTCTCAAACAATGTTTAGTGATAATTAAAACATCCTGTTTCAAAAAGTGATAGATAGGTTTTCATTCAGTGATCATTGCATAGTAATTACTCATATAATTTGTTTAAGTTGTCGCTACAATATATTGCAATCATTAGCACAATTCCAGTAAATTATTATTATGTGTTGTATGAATTTTTGACTGATGGTTTGGTGTTGATTGGTACAATTTTTAAAAATAAGTTATAGAAAAGAAAGTTTTTGGCTTTCTACTACTCCATCTTGACACAAAAAAAGAAGGATGTGTAGATCATGCAAAGAAGTAACTTTTAGACACAAACTGAAAGAAAGTCCTCCTGAAACAGCAACTTTCATATAAACATTGAATTATGATAAAGAAAAAATTCTTTCGAAACAAATACTTCTATATGAACACTGAATTATACAGAAGATACTTTTCTCTACTCAGTTTGTATTTCAAACATTCGTTGTCGAATAAAAATCAGATATCATTCACATGAGTTCTACTTTAAATGGATGGTAACAAATTGCACTTACATAGAATACAGCCATTCTCACTGGTATACACCGATGTTTCGCCTTAAAACACTTGCCCTAAGGCTCTTCAGTACCAAATTGGATAACATTATAGAAAATACACACACTTCTTTCATGAATTACGATTTTTTAATGTCACGGAATAAGCTTGATCTGCTTATGTCATCGATGACATCGTAATGACATTCATTCACCTATTTGATTTAATCCCAGCCAAGAGGAATCTTATTTGAATTGAAGGGGTTATATTTTTTAGGAGTTTTCAACACAATAATGCTTTGAATATTCTGACAAATTTTTATGTAATTCCGTGAAAAAATGAAGCAAAATCTACTACAGTATTATTTGAAAAATCGCTACAATTTTTAATGAAAAACTGTTACTATTGAGAGTAACTAGTAACACAAGGTTATGAAAGTTTTCAAAACAAAATATATGGAATGGTAGAATCATTTAGTGAAAAAGTATGTACCCAATATTGTAGTACATAATATTACAAATTGGAGTCGTCCCTATATGTGATATAATTTGTAACAAAAATGTTTACAATTGAAGAAATTTTTTCTTCCGTGCATGTAGTAGCACGTTTGCCTTTTTAGAGAAGTGCGTACTTGTTTCTTATATTCCAAAAAAAAACAAAACTGTTTCGTTGCTGTCGACAGTGCATGATGATGATGCTATTGATCTAAATACAAGGAAAAATATAAACCAGAAATGACCCCTTTCATGATTTGACAAGAGGTGCTGTCGATGTGGTTGATGAGATGAAAAGTTTACATTCAATCTCGCGTGTGAATCGCAGATGGCCTTTGACTAATTTATACTCTATGCTCAATATAGGAGCGGTATATTCCTATATTATATACGAAGCTAACAATGGAATAATGAGAACAGTGCCGTTATTTTTCAAATACGCATTTTTCTAAAAGAGCTTTGCAACTTATAAGGCCTCATGTCGTAAATCGTGCTAATATACCCCTACGTGCCTGTATACACAAAGTAACTGGATTAACACTTTTGCAGCAACGAGCAAGGCAGCCAAATGAAGAAAGATTTTGTCAAATATGCCCTCGACGTAAGAATAGACGTACCAAGAAATCTTGTGATGCTTGCTAACGGACTATTTGCCCAGAACACACCACCTATACCTGTAGTATTTGTGTTGGAAATGGACAACAGAAAGACTAACTAAGTCGTTTGAATTTATTTGATTTATATTACTTTTGTTCTAATAATAAATAATAATAAAATCGTGTTTATTACCTGAAATTTGCGTAAAAAATGCGTTCTCTATGCTGTGCGCAAAATCCTCCCGCGTAACTAATGGCGAGAAAATACTTCTAGCAACTTATGTCAGCGATACAGCAACATAGTACTAGTTTTTCATATAATCTTTCATATAATACAAAAATTATAATAGCTTTGCTCGGAAGATAGGCACAATGCGTACGGCAGCTCTTTGTCGGTAGGTATGCACTATGGATTTCGTTCAAAAAAAACTTTTATGTATCGTGAAATTTCAGCAATTGTTGAACGCCACACAGTCACTTAAATGAATGATACATGATCTGGTCGACTGTGAAACCAAATCTAATTAAATTTAGTTCTTTAAGTCACGGCAATGAAATGAAACTTAAAAATCTGATATTCCGAAGATACTTGACATTCAAAAAATAATGGCTGGTGAATTGAATAAGGGTAGAAATCAAAATCTGAATGTGCTCCGAATTTGCCATTTGATCGTGTGTAAAACAAATTGTAATAACTCAATACTGATCGTAGGTAAAAGTACGCTTTCATTTACATAAGGATAGTCCAGGTAAAAACATCAGGAAAAGTATTACTTATAAGATTTATGTCATAAAAAAATTATTATTAGGAATGTTGTTAAAAATAACCAATCCTTTCTCGAAATTCTCGTTCATCAATCTTTTTTCAAAATTGGCACATCTCCTTGCCTTTCTCATGATCAAGGATCACCTACCGCGCAAGTCTATTCTGAGGAATTCACCCAAATAATTTTGGCAACACCTCATTCCTGACTTTCAGTTTAACAAAAATTGGAAAGAAAAATTTATCAATCTGTACCAGAAACGAATTATCATATGTGTTTTGAGAAGTGAAAATCTTAGCGAGGCAAAAGGTGTAAATTGGATTGCCTACTCCTCAGGAAATTTTCTTCAAAATCAATTAGGATTACCTTCGGTGAAATAAAAATTAACTGAATACAGTAGGTTTTTATAAACGCTACAAGTTTTTACAAAGTTTTTTTATTTGTTACGACCGGTTTCGGTTTTGTTGAACCATTTTCAAAAAAACTGATACATTCCGCAAATAAAAAGTAGAAACCATACAAAAGTTATTTTCGTTATACTATATCAAGTGCAATGTCCCAAAAGTGCGACTTCTACGTGGACTATTAAGAAAATGTAGTTAATGTTCAAATTTTTATTTTTTTATGTTGGTACAACCGTTTCGAACATATGTTCACAGTTTAAATTTATTATGTTCAGTTTGTCAGCACTTTAACAAACGATGAAAATGTTGAGAAAATGAAAAAAATGGTTATGAAGAATCGTCAAATTACTATGAGAGAAGTTGCTGAGGATGTCGGCATATCGGTTGGCTCATGCCATGCGAATTTTTCACGAATTTTGGGCATGAACCGTGTGGTAGGGAAGTTCGTTTCAAAATTACAGAATTCCGACCAAAAAACGGTCGCATGACCATCGCTCAAGAATTGTTGAATGACGTCAATGGCGAACCAGAGGTTTCTTAAAAGCATCATAAGTGATGACGAATCATGGGTATATGATTCTGACATCAAAACCAAATTCCAATCATCCCAATGAAAGAGCCCAGGAGAGCCATCACCAAAAAAGCACGCCAAGTTTGATCAAATGTCAATTTTGTGCTACGATTATCGTGGATTATTGCATCAAGAGTTCTTACCATATAGTCGTACGGCAATAAGAATTATTATCTTGAAGTTATGCGCCGCTTGCGAGAAGCAATACGAAGAAAATATCCGGCATTGTGAAAAAAATTACTCATGGCATTTGCATCACGATAATGCACCTGCTCACTCGTCTTTGTATGTTCGTGATTTTTTAGCCGAAAACTATACCGTTATCATGTCAAGATTTGGCCTTCTGCAACTTTTTTCTGTTCCCAAGAATGAAGAGACGATTGAGGAGATGGAATCGCTAAGAGCTCAAGGACATACCAAAAAGTACATATCAGAACTGCTTCGATGATTGGAAGAAACGCTGGTACAAGTATGTTATATCTGAGAGAAAAAATAGACATGAATGAATAAATGAACATTTTCTGATAAAAATTAAAATTCATTTTATTTTTTGAACAGGTAGCGTATATTTTCATTTTTGATGTACTGTGGTTGAGCTAGTGTGGCGTGGAACTATATACCACCCAATTGGTTGGCCGCTAAAGTGGTATATAAGGTGGGTCGGAAAGACCCACACCCTAAATCGGTACGACCAATGAGCCTTACATCCGTCCTGTTGAGAGGACTCGAGAGGATACTGGACGGACACATCAGGGAGGTGGCATTATATGCATCGCCCCTGAATAACCACCAGTATGCTCATCAAACCGGGAAATCGCCAGATTTATCACTAAACAATCTTGTAAAAAAATCTCCCAATTCCTTGACCACAAAGAGATTGCGGTCGCTGTATTTGTCGATTTCGAAGAAGCATTTGCCAATTAACTACCTAAATCTATAGGATCATCTATGGCTAGGAAAGGTATAGAATCGACCATAACTGTCGCAGACCCAGGACAGAGATATCAACCTGCCTAGGAACCTATGCGACTGTAATTCAAGTGGAAATTTACGCTATTGAATTGTGAGCGGAGAGATGGGAAGAATCCAACCTCATATACAAGTCAATACAAATATTTTTGGATATACAAACAGCGTTGTAAGCTTACAGCTCCTACCAAACATCGTCTGAATTGGTAGCAATTTGCCAAAAACGACTCTCCTCGGCAGGAAGACTTGACATATTGTCTGTGGTCTGAATTCCAGGCCTTACTGGCCTGGAAGGCAATGAGGCTGCTGACTTCTTTGCAAAGGAGGGTACTGCAAGCAGCTTCATCGGAACAGAACCTGTCATTGGCATCGCTTTAGGCTTTGCCAAACAAAAATTGAACACCTGGATGGCAAGAAGATTTATGGACTTCTGACCAAATCTTCCAGGATTGGCTCACTCAAAGGCGTTTATACACCCCTCGAAGCTTGATACCAAAGAGTTATTGGACTACAGTAGGTTTGAACTACAATGTCTAACAGGCCTTCTTATAGGTCACTGTTATTTAAATCATCATATGCAGAAAGTCGGACTGTCGGAAAACAGTGTGTGTCACCTCCGTTTGGCAAATGATGAAACAGCAAAGCACATACTTTGTGCCGGTCCTGTTGGGAATCAAATAAGGTTTTTAGAGCTCAACAGGGCTGTACTCTCATCATCTGACCTGAAAGACCACTCACCGCACAAACTAATCGGCTTCGTTAAGAAGCTGGGTTTATTTGGTCGAATGTGAATAGGTGTGAGCCACAATAAACCCTTGCGAGTTGCGGTGGAGGGTCGATTGACCCACTCACTTCGGACTCAAACTAACCTAACTGTGGTTAAAGTGTTTCATCATAAACATATCTGTACAGAGTATGTTAAGTCCAAAAAGTTAGTTTTTCAGTAGAGCTATTTAAGTGTAAGCCCGTATTATACTTTTTAAAATTATGAAACACTAAATTCACTAAGTTTGGTAACTATTTCATAATTCAATGAGTTTTAGGTTTGATATTAAGTAGCATAACAGCAAATTTCGGTTTTGTTTTTTGTTTTTGATTTATATGACTTAACATAGTTTAGTATAGACAAAAATTAAATTTTATGGATTTGACATGTTTGTTAAGTACGAACGTATGGACTTAACACAATTTCCTTGGACATAACATTTAGATAAATCCAGATGTATTTATCTTTTATCTTCCTATTTTATTTTGTATATGTTGGTCGTATCTGCAATATGCTGATCATATTTATTTTGTAGCTCTTTTCGTGAATCATGCGATTCTGCCTCACGAATTTGAAGCTGAAGGTGATAGTTATATTCAAAATTGAAAATCTCCGAGTATAGCCACTCCTTTGCAAAATTTTCTGACTCCAAACCACTTTCTTTACATCCATCCAGGTAAAGTCTGTACATCCTACTTATATTCAAATGATTTCCCAGGTACTTCTTTTTGGTTCTCTCTCGAGTAATGGGATTCGTACGTTGGAAATTGTGAAATGTGGTTTCGAATATTTTGTCGAACTTCTTCGGAGATCATGTTGGCAGGTTGGTGTCTTCCTCTTTTATCAGGCGTTACAATACCTCCTTCCATTTTCTTTCTAACTGCAGTGTCTACTGTTTTGGGAGATGCTTAGGGTATATTTAAAAAGAACTTGTTGAAAAACTGTTTCTTTTTTTCCTTCTGTTTCGAACGTATACCAATTGGTGAAGATTCTTTTTCCTCTTCTTTCGCTGGTCTTTTCTCTGCGTCTTTTAATTTGTACCTGAGTAACTATAGACGCTATGTACTGTCTTCTCATATCTACTGTTTTTGATGGACTCCAAAAGTTAGAAAGTATAGTCTGTCGACGTTCTTCACAAAATCTATTTTTACATGAGAGTTTACAATTATCGCCGCAAGGTTCTTTCAGGATCTTTGGGTTCATAACACGACTTCCACTATCAGTTTTGTATTCTAATCCTGAGTACCGTTTTTTTTTTCGTAACATTCTTCTTCCAATTCATTGGGTTTGCTTTTCTTTTACGAGTTAAGTTTTTCTCTGCCTTTTCATTTTGATTTTCGTCCAATTCAACGGAATAGTCGGGGTCCGTCACATCATCATCACTGTCAAAATCTTCAAATTCACTCCCATCTATGCCCTCTTCATTAACATTTTGTAATACTTCTTGGATATTGTTTACTGATTCTTCGGGAGTATCACCTACCAAGTTTTGAATAACGACTGTTTGGGTTACAAGATGTGACTTTTGTAGAATTTCATGACAAAGAAAACGCAATGTCGGAACAACACATGTCATGGGAGTTTTGCTTTGATCTTTCTCAATATCTGAAACAAAAAATGAAAATAAGTTTTTTCTCTCCAATCCGAAACAGTTTATAGATATCTACCTGGCCAGTCTATTGAAAAATCGAGTAATTATTCACGACGTGAATTACTCATCCTAATACATCTACCCTCATTTTCTGAATTTGGCATTGAATACAGTGTTAAGTCACTATCATTAATATATAGAGCTGGGACTAAACTAAGTTAAGTGTTATTATGCTTAAATAACTAGTGAAAACTTGTCGAATATTACTTTAATTATTAAGTGAACTAACGAGCCCCTAAATTTTACTAAAAATCACATCATGCGAAAATTATATTTACCTGTTTCTTTTGAGGTACTCGCATCTACGATTTGATGATATTTAAATGGTTGAACATTCTGTTTTTCTCCTGTGTAGTTTTCCACCATCCTGCTTGTCCTAGAGGACCAAGGTACACGTCGAGTAACAGACATATAAAAAAAATATGCCGAACAAAAAATGGACGACACGCGTTGTTCAACTCCGACAAGAATATTTGAGGCGAATGAAAAGCTACCGAGAATTCAGCAGACATATAATCTACCTCGACGAAACTTGGTTTGACACCCATGATGTTGTCAAATGTGGCTGGGTAGACGAAACAAAGTATTGTGCTTTGAACACACCTTCTTCAAAGGGAAAACGTGTTATATGCTGGGAATTAAAGTGGTTTCGTACTTAACGCTTTGCTTCTGTCGGCCAAAAATATAAGTGCTGATTACCACGAAGATATGACTTCGGCTGCGGCAAAAATTCCTCCAAACTCGGTTATTGTTATGGATAACGATTCGTATCATTCTCGATTATTGGCTACAATACCAAACAATAACACAAAAAAAACAGATATTGTTGATTTCATGCGAAATCATAACATGGAAATACTCGAAAAGATTCCAACGAAAAAGGTATCACTGGCGACCATAAAACAACGTAATTTCATAAAAGAGTATATAATTGATTCGATGTGTGAAACACGTGGTCATATTCTCTTACGTTTGCCTCCATACTATTGTGTGATCAATCCAATTGAAATGGTTTGGGCCACAATGAAAGAAAGCTTGCAGAAATGTAATCAGTCACCGACTTTTAATGCTGTGGTGCTTGACAATATAAAGCGAGTGGTGAATGAAGTAGGTAATAGTGATGTGTGGAAAAACTGTGTGGCCCACATTATAAAAGAAGAGAACAAAAATTATGTGCGAAGTTCAATAAATCCGATTGTTATTAAACTTGATGATGATTTCACCTCATCCGAATATAGCGAAGAAGAATTTTGATTTTTCTAGCAATTTTGTTGGCCACTATTATTTTGTAAATAAATATATGTTTGACGAGAATTCGGTGTGATTATTTGTGTTTTCATTGTATTTTAGAGTTTTCGACTCGGAAATCAACTACCTTAAATTTCGAAGTTTTTCATAATTACCCATGGTGGAATAATTCAGTTGAGATAACTTTTTCATGGGGTGATCAATTGCTATGATTGTAAGAATAAGTAACTGAGAAATTACCACTGAAAAATAATATGCCGACGCCTATGTCGAGGCGGGAATTCCTTCTCTGTGCTGTTCCAATTGGTATTGGAAATACTATAATCACTCATGTAGTTTGTTCAAGTTTTCGCTACATTATATTGGAATTATTAGCACAATTCCAGTAAATTATTATTAAGTGCTGTATGAATTTTTGACTGATGGTTTGGTGTTGATTGGTACAATTTTCAAAAATTCGTGATAAAAGCTATAGAAGTTTTTAAAACAATAATGCTTTGAATATTTTGACAAGTTTTTATGTAATTCCGTGAAAAATTGTAGCAAGATTTAGTACAATATTATTTGAAAAATCGCTACAAATTTCAATGAAAAGCTGTTACTATTGGAAGTTACTGGTAACACAAGGTTATGAAAGTTCTCAATACAAAATATATCGAGTGGTAGAATAATTTAGTGAAAAAGTATGTTCACAATGTTGTAGTACATAATATTACAAATTGGAGTCGTCCCTATATGTGATATAATTTATAACAAAAATGTTTACAATTGTAGAAATTTTCGCAACATTTTTTCTTTCGTGCATGTAGTAGCAGGTTTGCCTTTTTAGAGAAGTGCGTACTTGTTTCTTATATTCCAAAAAAAGGCAATACTGTTTTGTTGCTGTGGACAATGCATGATGATGATGTTATTGATCCGAATACAGGGGAAACATTCAAACCAGAAATGATCCCTTTCATGATTTGACACAAGGTGCTATCGATGAGGTTGATGAGATGAAAAGTGTACATTCAATCTCGCGTGTGAGTCGCAGATGGTCTTTGACTAATTCATATTCTATGCTCAATATAGGAGCGGTATATTCCTATATTATATACGAAGCTAACAATGGAACAATGAGAACAGTGCCGTTATTTTACAAATACGCATTTTTCTAAAAGAGCTTTGCAACTTATAAGGCCTCATATCGTAAATCGTGCTAATATACCCCTACGTGCCTGTATACACAAAGTAGCTGGATTAACACTTTCGCAGCAACGAGCAAGGGAGCCAAATGGAGAAAGATTTTGTCAAATATGCCCTCGACGTAAGAATAGATGTACCAAGAAATCTTGTGATGCTTGCTAACGGACTATTTGCCCAGAACACACCACCTATACTTGTAGTATTTGTGTTGGAACTGGACAACAGGAAGACTAGCTAAGTCGTTTGAATTTATTTGATTCATATTACTTTTGTTCTAATAATAAATGATAAAAAAATCGTGTTTATTACCTGAAATTTGCGTAAAAAATGCGTTCTCTATGCTGTGCCCAAAATGCTCCCGCGCAAATAATGGCGAGAAAATATTTCTAGCAACTTATGCCAGGTTAATTCACAACTGTAGCGTTGATTATATGTATTCTAATTATTTCATATACCTGGCAAAAATTAACTTCATTGTTTAATTCAAGGATAACAGTATATTGAATATGGGATACAGAAAATAATTTTTGTCTAGTTTGTGACCCTATCTTTCATATAATACAAAAATTATAATAGATTTACTCGAAAGATAGGCACAATGCGTACGGCAGCTTTTCGTCGGTATGCAATATGGGTTTCGTTCAAAAAAACTTTAATGTATCCTGAAATTTCAGCAATTGTTGAGCGCCACACAGTCACTAAAATGAATGATACATGATCTGGTCGACTGTGAAACCAAATCTAATCAAATTCAGTTCTTTAAGTCACGGCAATGAAATGGAACTATAAAAATCAGATATTCCGAAGATACTTGACATTCAAAAAATACTGGCTGGTGAATTGAATAAGGGTAGAAATCAAAATCTGAATGTGCTCCGAATTTGCCATTTGATCGTGTGTAAAACAAATTGTAATAACTCAATACTGATCGTAGGTAAAAGTACGCTTTCATTTACATAAGGATAGTCCAGGTAAAAACATCAGGAAAAGTATTACTTATAAGATTTATGTCATAAAAAAATTATTATTAGGAATGTTGTTAAAAATAACCAATCCTTTCTCGAAATTCTCGTTCATCAATCTTTTTTCAAAATTGGCACATCTCCTTGCCTTTCTCATGATCAAGGATCACCTACCGCGCAAGTCTATTCTGAGGAATTCACCCAAATAATTTTGGCAACACCTCATTCCTGACTTTCAGTTTAACAAAAATTGGAAAGAAAAATTTATCAATCTGTACCAGAAACGAATTATCATATGTGTTTTGAGAAGTGAAAATCTTAGCGAGGCAAAAGGTGTAAATTGGATTGCCTACTCCTCAGGAAATTTTCTTCAAAATCAATTAGGATTACCTTCGGTGAAATAAAAATTAACTGAATACAGTAGGTTTTTATAAACGCTACAAGTTTTTACAAAGTTTTTTTATTTGTTACGACCGGTTTCGGTTTTGTTGAACCATTTTCAAAAAAACTGATACATTCCGCAAATAAAAAGTAGAAACCATACAAAAGTTATTTTCGTTATACTATATCAAGTGCAATGTCCCAAAATTGCGACTTCTACGTGGACTATTAACAAAATGTAGTTAATGTTCAAATTTCTATTTTTTATGTTGGTACAACCGTTTCGAACATATGTTCACTGTTTAAATTTATTATGTTCAGTTTGTCAACACAATAACAAATGATGAAAATGTTGAGAAAATGAAAAAAATGGTTGTGAAGAATCGTCAAATCACTATGAGAGAAGTTGCTGAGGATGTCGGCATATCGGTTGGCTCATGCCATGCGAATTTTTCACGAATTTTGGGCATGAACCGTGTGGTAGGGAAGTTCGTTTCAAAATTACAGAATTCCGACCAAAAAACGGTCGCATGACCATCGCTCAAGAATTGTTGAATGACGTCAATGGCGAACCAGAGGTTTCTTAAAAGCATCATAAGTGATGACGAATCATGGGTATATGATTCTGACATCAAAACCAAATTCCAATCATCCCAATGAAAGAGCCCAGGAGAGCCATCACCAAAAAAGCACGCCAAGTTTGATCAAATGTCAATTTTGTGCTACGATTATCGTGGATTATTGCATCAAGAGTTCTTACCATATAGTCGTACGGCAATAAGAATTATTATCTTGAAGTTATGCGCCGCTTGCGAGAAGCAATACGAAGAAAATATCCGGCATTGTGAAAAAAATTACTCATGGCATTTGCATCACGATAATGCACCTGCTCACTCGTCTTTGTATGTTCGTGATTTTTTAGCCGAAAACTATACCGTTATCATGTCAAGATTTGGCCTTCTGCAACTTTTTTCTGTTCCCAAGAATGAAGAGACGATTGAGGAGATGGAATCGCTAAGAGCTCAAGGACATACCAAAAAGTACATATCAGAACTGCTTCGATGATTGGAAGAAACGCTGGTACAAGTATGTTATATCTGAGAGAAAAAATAGACATGAATGAATAAATGAACATTTTCTGATAAAAATTAAAATTCATTTTATTTTTTGAACAGGTAGCGTATATTTTCATTTTTGATGTACTGTGGTTGAGCTAGTGTGGCGTGGAACTATATACCACCCAATTGGTTGGCTTGGTCAAGCTCACCAAAGAAGAAACTCACCTCAGCTTCTTGTGCAGAGCTACAGACAACAACATCATACCCAAAGGTTTTTTGCTAAAATCGCCATTCAGAGTTATCACCCGAAGACGATTGTGAATACTAACAATCGAAACGTCGTGAATTAACTTAATTTTGATTTTAATTTTTCATTTTTTGTTAATTTGTTATTTATTGCTTTCTGGCGTGAAACCAAAAATAAAAAAATGTCTTCTACAAAAATAACTCTTTCATTTGAAGTATTTCGGCTATTTAGGCTTGCTTCTCAAGTGTAGTTGAAAAATTGATAGGTTTTATGCCAGAAAAAAACGATATTGAATCTATGAACACAGATAAATTGAAAATGTCTTAATAGGGAGATAGAACCAAAGCACCAATTCTTCGGGTATCGCAAGGCATCTGAATTAAGAAAAGAGACACCCATGCGGTGTTGCATCGAATTCTTTGGGGTAACCGAATAAGACCATGAACGCTTATACTGTACTATATCTGTGCAACGTCTTCAATTTGGAAGATTCGTCGCAAGTTATTTTCTGCTTTCCATAGTGGGAGCATTAGCCACACTCTATTCGATATATACCTGATTATTTTCAAATATGATAGAGTGTAGCGAATGCTCTGCAGTATATACAGGCCAAACCGGTAGAAATTTTGACATAAGACTGCGTGAACACGTCTGTTCAGACAAAAAATCTACAATGTACGAACATCTTCAAGAATCAAAACACAAGACAAATAAAAATAACCTCAAAATCCTACTCATATGTAATAAAGGAGAGAAAATGAATTTGTTGTGAGCCATGGAAATAAGAAATCAGTCAAACGATATTTTACAATTTTTTCTATCAGTTCAGCTAATGAGGGTATAAGACAAATTGGAAGAAAATTTGAGACATCGTCATGATTGCAACCCTCGTATACTGAAATAACTACAGATGTTTTGTGAAAGATAGGAAAATAGTCAACTTCGAAGGAGTTATAATTATAGCTAAAACAGTCAAAGTCACTAAAGGAAGATTATCAATTATATTCATAGTTATTTCATCAAATCTAAAAGCTTTTTTGTTCTTAATAGTTTTTATCATGTCTTTCAAATCTCCGACATCAGTTGTATGTGAAGTAGAATTATTATTGATAAATTTGTTTTTTTAGGTTAATGAGAGAATCGTGTAAAATTACGGTATTATTTGTCAGTTTTTCAGCTATTGGTTTAGATCATCTGCAGATACTAAAGTAATTCACATAGTCTGGTTACTGTATGATCAATGTGTTCATTCCACTCAAGAGATTGTTCTACTAATATCCCTAGGTATTTAATTGTGTCCGTTTTGTGTATAGCAGTACAACTAGCCGGTTGATCACTTGTTGTTGGAGTAAATGCAATAAATTGGAACTCAACTAGTTGAACCTCATTTCGATACCAATTTCAACCTCAATTTATACTTCTCTCCACGTTTTTCCAACCAAAATGATAGCTGTGTCATCAGCAAATGAAGTTATTTCAACTATTGAAATCGAAAATTTCATGTACCTATATTGAAAATAAGATGAGTCATAATACAATTACTTGGGATAAGCTCTGGGTAACTATTAGTGGGTTGCTGAGAGAGTCGTTTACCTTGACAATTTGTGTTCTATTTGCAGAATAACTCAATAAGGTCTGTAAACTTGACTATTACTAAAATGGACGTGGCTTGATGTGGTATATTCTTTGGGGAATTCCTATTTCATTGCATTGATTGAAGAGTATTCAACCGAGCTGAGAATTTTTTGCAGGAATTGAAATAAAATGAGTTTCTATACATGACCTATTTTCATGAGTGATAAGATATATTTGCATTTTAGTGTGTACTATGGAAAGCAGTAACAATTTTGTCTAGCAATGAAGAAAATGAATTATCTCAGATTATTCTCCAACACCAACCCGAACAAATACTTCATATCGCCAAACGAGGAGAACCTTTTCCTAATGAATAAAAGAACATAAGGGTAGTTTTTTTAATGTGAAGACCATTTCCACATTTGCAAACCATCTTGTGGCTGAGTTGAATGAGTTCAACCAGGACTATGCCAAGTAACATTTAGAATGCTTGAAAATCGAAAGATTTGAGAATCAGAAAAATAAGCTGAATGACCAAATAAAATTTAATTCTGAAATCTCTGTTCATTCTGTTCTCTAATATTGAATTTGGTAATTGATTTAATGGAATGTTAGTCAGGATATAGTGTTTTATTTTCAAGGACAAAACACAAAGACTACAGAAAAATTCTTAAGGCAATCTAAGCGTGGTGCCAATGCGAAAGATTTTACTCGCTGGAAATTAAATTCATTTGGATAAACCTTCTCATGAAGTTTATTTCAAATAAACGCAATTCTCCGAACGAAAGAATTCTCAAACAGTAAAGTTTGAGGTGTACCGAGTTGAACCTCAAAACGATGAACAGCCACAGCCCGTCGCGTATTTCTGAAATGTACCGCTCTTAGTGGAATCAAATGTGCTGTCGCTTGAACGTCTCCCGTGAAAGTATCTATAAGAGATAAACAAATCTTCAATTTTTTTTCGGAGAGCTCTTTTTTGAAACCGTTTGGTGCTCCCAGAGCGGTGCCTATGCGAAAGTAGCGATTCACATTGGACTTGAATCGCTGGAGATTAAATCTTTCTCAGGAAGTTAATTCAACATGAACACAGTTCTCTAGATGAAGGAGTTCTTAAACACTGAAGTTCGAGGTGCCACAGTCCGTCGCGTATTTCTGAGATGTATCGCTCTTCGTGGAATCAAATGAACACCTTTCGCGAAAGTATCTATAAAAGAGATACAAATCTACAACCTTTTTTTGATGTTCCAAGCTATCAAGGTTGCACGTGATGTTCACGTATCCAAGCAGGCGTATGGCTCTTTTCTGGACATAATCCAGCAACTTCATGGTATGTTTGGGGGCAGAGCTCCATTTATGAGAACAATACTTGAAAGACGGTCTGATCTGAGCTTTATAAAGCATCAAAAGTTGCTGATGTGTGTACAGTTTTCTGGTTCAGAACAGCGTTCCAAGTTTCTGAGAAGCAGCCTTTGCAATTCCTGCGACATTATTGTGCCAAGACATGAAATATTGAGCACAAGTAGTGATTTTTTGAAATTGCTACTTCATTTATGTTCATTATAAATTCAATAATCACAACAGGGTCCAGGATATCCTGGACCCTGTTGTCTTGTTGGTGACACTGTGCATATGTGATGTTTTTTTTCATTTTTGGTAACCAGTTGTTGTCCACCTTTGCAATTGGCTGCACCGCGCTGATGAGGCCAATAGCCAGAAATACGTGTCCGCGGTTTGCCTCCATATTTCTTGAGTGTCCTGTCCACGAATTTCATAATCTGGTTGACAGCCCCCAGTTCATAACATCTGTAAAATTAATAATAGTTTCTATTCAGAATGTGATATTTCTGTTGTTACATTTGGACGCTTCAAGTATATAATTCGTAACAAACTATTTTTTATCCAAGTCGAACTACAATCTAATTACAACCCATAAGTGAAATACTGTGTTTCAACTCTCTGTACACTGCCAATTCTATTAGAATTCTACAGTATATGTTTCTTTTTTTTTATTGTTATTATATGAACGTATCACTGTTGTATAATATACTACTCTATTACTCTGCTGATTTTGTATGCTATTCATTATATTCCATTGTACTCATACTCAGTCATAGCTGTAAACTTAATTATATTTTTCTTGTAACTGGGATTACTCCTGTAAGACAATGAACCTTTTTTTCATGTGAATTTTACAAGTATACAGGAGTTTTAGGATTCAGTTGAAATGAGAGAAAAGACTTCAAATCAAATCACAATCTATTTATTGAGTCGTAAGAATCCATTACTCTATGGGTTTTTTAAACAATTACCAACTACCGGCTAACGGAAATACTCTCTCTTATTAACTAAATGACTACATCTACACAGTGCAAGATTCAATACGAGTGAAATGTCAGTCTATTATGTGCAACAAAATATGTCATGGAATTGACTATTTAAAATATTTTGTGGATCAATTTTGTTTCATAGATGATGAACATGAGGAAAATTCGAATACGTACAAACGTTGGCATACCATAAAATGAACTTTTGAAATGTTTTTATATGAATTTACGCAAAATAATAGAGAAAATAAAAACTCGTGAATACATGTCCCATGTATAAGAGAAGAAATACCGTACAGAAAAGTTTCAAAATGGACACCCAATTTCATGTTATATTTGAAGCATATTTTTGCCATTTTTTATTTACTTTTGAATTGTATTAGGATAATAACATATGATGTCATCGAAGACAAGAATGCTGGGATGAGACGTTGATTGATTTTGAAAAAACCCAGTGCTGAGAATTCTGGCAGGAGTTCTTCGATCAGTTCTGACAGATTATTAAGTTCATTTCTGATATCTAGATCTTCAACATCTACTTGCATATAGTGAATCGTTTCCAGAAGTTTCTTTGCGCTCTTCTCCACCCCATCACATGACATGATCATTATCAGGCTGTATAACTGAAACAAACAGGCATATTTCTTTTGTTGCAGGAGGCAGAAATTCAGTGCAGTTTTTGAGTATAATGTAATCCTAACATATAATTATCACCAAGGCACATTGAGGAAGTGTTCAATATATAAAATACATAAGCTATTTTTTTCCAACAAGGCAAATTGAGTAGGTTATCACACATAAGAAGACAGACTTTTACGGCCGGATTCATGATTTAAAAAAACAAAATTTGGGCTAGTAGGTCATGGTCGAATGAAACCTAACATACCAAACGTTTCTCCTGCTTCTGCGGCAGATATCATCAGTGGTATGTGTGTGTACTGCGAGAACAATAGTATATCTCGAAGTCTCAGCAACAACATAACGTCAACGCACACACCGTCGCAGACGAAACGTTTCGTATATCAGGTGTCATTCGACTACGGCCTACTTGCTCGGATTCATGATATCATGTTACCCATCATCGTACTCGAAATTGAACATTAAACAGCATATATAACCCACCATTCGGTGGGTGAAAATCTATTCCGTAAGGCAATCAGAGATGAAGTCCTTGTTCTTCCCTCCTTAATGATTCCAGACAAGTTCTGTAGAAGCTCTTCTGCAGAAAAACTATTGTAAAAAGTCTCCAATACTAAAACCCTGAAAAAACAATTTCCATAATGGAAACTCATTCAAAAGTTCGATTCACTAAAAGGTGAATCTCATATGCAATTGAAAGGATCGAAATGAATTTCCATACCTTCTTAAACGAACGGTTCCGTTAACCAAAAAAATCACGAATAACGTTTTCAAGGAAATGGCGTCGCTCGTTCTTGAAAAGTGGTTGTGACCCAGTAGAATCCTCAAGGAAGTGCAACCTTTTATGGAACTCTCAAAATCTATACATGAAACTATATCCGAAACAATATCGTTCAAATTCTTGAAATTGGACCACACGACTCACCACTAAACAAATCCTTCCTCGAAATTCTCGTTCATCACTTTTTTTCCAAAATTGGCACATCTCCTTGCCGTTCTCTTGATCAAGGATCACCTACCGCGTAAGTCTGTTCTGAGGAATTCACCCAAATAATTTTGGCAACACCTCATTCCTGACTTTCGGTTTAACAAAAATAGAAAATCTACCTCGAAGGTATCCGAATGAATCGGTCCTATTGGAAAGAAAAACTTATCAATCTGTATCAGAAACGAATTATCATATATGTATTGAGAAGTGAAAATTGGATTGCCTACTCCTCAGGAAACTTTCTTTAAAATCAATTAGGATTACCTTCGGTGAAATAAAAATTAAATGGAAAGTACAGTAGGTTTTTATAAACGCTACAAGTTTTTACAAAGTTTTTTATTTGTTACGACCGGTTTCGGTCTTGTTGAACCGAAAACTATACCGTTATCAAGTCAAGATTTGGCCTTCTGCAACTTTTTTCTGTTCCCAAGAATGAAGAGACGATTGAGGAGATGGAATCGCTAAGAGCGTTTATACACCCCTCGAAGCTTGATACCAAAGAGTTATTGGACTACAGTAGGTATGAACTACAATGTCTAACAGGCCTTCTTACAGGTCACTGTTATTTGAATCATCAGATGCAGAAACTCGGACTGTCGGAAAACAGTGTGTGTCACCTCCGTTTGGAAAATGATGAAACAGCAAAGCACATACTTTGTGCCTGTCCTGTTGGGAATCAAATAAGGTTTTTAGAGCTCAACAGGGCTGTACTCTAATCATCTGACCTGAAAGACCACCTACCGCACAAACTAATCGGCTTCGTTAAGAAGCTGGGTTTATTTGGCCGAGTGTGAATAGGTGTGAGCCACAATAAACTCTTGCGAGTTGCGGTGGTGGGTCGATTGACCCACTCACTTCGGACTCAACCTAACCTAACTGTGATTGAAGTGTTTTATCATAAACATATCCAGTATCGCCAATATTTCGGGCTAATTTCGAAACATTTCAATGCATTTTGTTGAACAAACTTGCAGTGTGCCCAGCTCAATTAATATTTCGAAAACGAATTTCAATCCGTTCTACAGTGAAATAAACCATTTTAACAGTGAAATTTTAATTGTACCAGAATAAATTTCATGAAATCGATATATGGACAAAAATAAATATTGCAGAATTTTTTTTTCCACACTTGTTAGCAATAGTTTACTAACTGTACGAAAAAAACTCGAAAATACAATGAAAATATCATTCGGATAGATTACCAACTTCTTTTGTTTTGCATCACACACGGAATTTTTGGTCTAAAAATAACGAGCAATCGCTTGTCCAATTGAAATTAGAGATAGCATTTACTAAACTCCATTCTCACTTCCGTTCATTTCGAAAAATTTGCTGGGAACATATTTTTTGATTATTCTCGTTAAAATCTAGCTCGCACAAGTTCCTACACTTGAAGGTTATTGTTTCAAGGGGCCAACAGATGATTAATGGAGAAATAGTCCAAACAGATTATGTTTTAATAGAGCAATCACTTTCATTCTTGTCATTTTTGGGAAACGTAGCTCTTTTGGTTCTCCAAACATCGTTTTAGAAATCATTTTTGAAGTTGAATCTAAAGACAAAAAACATCATGAAAACATTTATTTCGTGTTGTTTCGAACTGATTATTAACTCCTTCTTGCCATTGAAGATTCAGGGATTGAAAGTAACAGGAATGAAAAAACACTAAAAATGTAATCCCCTTGGAATTGCAATCGACCGAGCATTTTGTGTTTCATCTTCTTGAAGACCTTAAAAGCTAGATAGATGCTTTTCGTTAGAATACTCTGTGTGGAGGTTTTCTACTGATTGTTCGTTTGAACTATTCGTTCAATAAAGTCTCACAAATGTAACGAACATATAGGCAGGTTAGGTTAGGTCCAAAATGCACTGCAACCCGCAAAGTTTTATTATGGCTCACACTTATTCACACTCGACCAAATACACCCAGCTTCTGAACAAAGCCGATCAGTTTGTATGATGAGTGGTGATGAGTGGTGATGAGTGGTCTTTCAGAGCAGATGGTAAGAGTACGGCTCTGCCAAACTCTGAAAACCTGATTCGGTCCACAGCGGGGCAGGCACAAAGTATGTGCTCTGCTGTTTCATCATTTTCCAAACAGAGGCGACACACACTGTCTTCCGACAGTCCGAGTCTCTGCATATGATCATTCGAATGACAGTGACCTGTAAGAAGGCCTGTTAGACCTCGTAGTTCATCCCTACTGTAGTCCAACAACTGTTTGGTATCAAGCTTCGAAGGGTGAATAAACGTTTTGGGGTGAGCCAATCCTGGAAGATTCTGCCAAAAGTCCATAAATCTTCTTGCTATCCAGGTGTTCAATGTTTGTTTGGCAAAGCCTAAAGTGATGCCAATGATAGGTTCTAGCCGATGAAGCTGATTGCAGCACTCTCCTTTGCAAGGGAGTCAGCTGCTTTATTGCCTTCCAGGCCAGTATAGGTAACTGAGACCTATTGTTACAGCAGAGCATTCTTCGAAGAAAAAATCACTTTGCATTATTTCATAGAGAAAATAATAATTATGATCCAGGAGTATATTTGTTCCAATAATTAGAAATAATACTGCGAAAAATTAGAAGGCAATCATAAAATACACTAATTTTGTGTGAGAATTTTCCAAAATCCTTTTCAAATCTCCCCAAGAGGAGACAATCAGGAATGCGTTGAGGCCATAAAAATAAAATCTTCAGAACGACATGATACAATACAAGCCCATACAAAGCCCACTCAATTCCGATAAAAAATTGAGAGAGCACTTTGTTTTTAGTGTTTATGTTGTACACATTTTTTAAAAGTTCCACAAGCACTTCTGTAAACATGACATCGCATTATTGATGGCATGTCATTATCGGGCATTCTGAAATATGCATTCAATAATTTGAAAGGAAAAGCGGGATCATTATATTAATCAAGTTAATGTATTGAACAGAATTATCAATACTGTCACGAATTCTCATTTCAGGTAGAATATAACGTTGAAAATTTGTCTGAAGGTGGTTGACAATATATATAATATAAATTGATTTGAAACTCCTGAAAAAATTATTGAGAAGATTAACCAAAAATAACAAT
>NW_019293609.1:0-33936 GCF_000500325.1 Leptinotarsa decemlineata | reverse complement strand
AGCATGAAAGTAATTTTTTAACAATCAAAATATTATAAAAACAAACGAGAAACACAAATACAAAAATATAAGAATATGTTGACATTATAAACATTTAAAATGATCAACGTATTCTTGAATTGGAATTGGAAACTGTAGGGAAGATAGTTGTAGAGGTTGAAATTCACTGTGTTCTTTTTTGATTTACTCAAATGATAGCGGTTTGTCCGAAATTTATTACAATGTCTGGTATCATAGTCGTGAAGGTATGATTGTTTGATTAATGAAGTTGATTTTTCATGAATTTCTATGAGAACGTTGTAAAAAAATAATGTGGGTAACGGCATTATTCTCAGTTTCAAAAACAGAGGTAAACAATTATCTCTCATATTGTCGAAAAGAATTCAACCATGGTGGTGTATGAATACTCGCAAAAAAAGATCTAACATTTCGAAAACTTGATTTTAGCAAAGTATGTACTGAAAAACTTTTTGAAGTATGTTGTACAGAAGTTTAAGTACCTCATATAGGAAAAACCATAATATGTGCAATATATAGATCACCTAATTCTGATTTTAATCTTTTCATGAACAAATTAAATGATTTCATTGTAGAGAAACCGATGATGCAGAACACAGTGGACGTCCAAATGAAGCAGTACCACTAGAAAACAAAGAAAATCCACAAAATCGTACTGAACGATTGTTGCGTGAGTGAAGTTGCGTGAGTTAGCTGACATTGGGAAGATATCAAAAGAACGTGTTGGCTTCACATAATTTTGATGAGATTATGCATTGCCCTTATTTCAGTACGGAACTAAAATATCTTCGAAACAAACCAAGATATGTGGATATTCATCAGTCTCCTATTAAGGTTAATTCGCAAGTGATTGATCCACCTTCTTCTTTTGCAGTGTGGTCAATGGGCTTAGGTCATTCTTGCCTCTTGCCCCCCAAATACGAGTTGCAGTTCTCGTGGTTCTGGTTCCCTTTCAGTGGAAGAGCTTCATGAAGCAAGAGCCGAATCGATCCCTCTACGAAACCCTTCATCACTTGGAAGGATCGATTGCAGCTTGGGAAATGGTTCCGATACAGATTCTGTGAAACACGTTCTTCCTTACGAATCAGTAGACAGTTGCCCTGAAAATCTTGAGAAGAAAATTGGGTTAGGTAATTTAGGAAAGGAAGGAACAATTTCAAGAACGAGGTTTTAATGATGAACGAGAACGAGAATATTTCCTACTTATTCACCAAACTCAAACACCTGTTCATGCAGCTGCAGTTTCGTAAGAAGGTATCATCTTTCTCTCCAACCGATTTCCTGGAGTCTTTGAAGTCCACTAGATACTCGTTAGGACAACAAGAGGATTGTTCCGAATTCTTGGGGTTCTTATTGAATAATCTTCGTGAGCAGGAATATAGCAGAATCAATACTTCTGACCGCTCTAGATTGAATGATTCTGTACATTCTATCTCTTCTTGTGTTTGTAAATCTTTAGCTGGAAAAATCCAGTCCGTGCAAAGCTTACTGTTAAATCATCTGAAAATGGAACTTTTAACAGGTGATGATCGACTGCATTGTCAAACATGCGCCGAACTAACTGACTTTTATAAGATAACAAGTATAGCTGAGGCACCAGTCAATCTAATAATAACACTGATGATCTTCAAACATGACTCAACCTCGGACGGAAGCACCAAACTGTTACGAAGGTTCGAAGTAGATGAACACTTCAATATAGCAGACCACTATTATAACCTTCATGCAGTCATTGTTCACTGTGGTTCTGGCGTTGAATCTGGTCATTATTATGCCTTGGTCAAAGACGAAATGGACTGGTTTACGTTGGACGATAGTCGTGTCACGAAGTGTTCTGGCGAAGTAATGTAGCCTCTGGAGATACCCTACATTTTGTTTTATCAGAGAGAGGACATTGGCAGATTAAGATCTTCAGATGAAGTGGTGCTGCAGGTTTTTCCGGGTTTTCCTGCAGCTGAAAAAGCAAATACGCCACTGGAAACGATGGAGTCGCCCCTGAGCGCCAATTAATTTTTGTTGTTTTATAATTCTAATGTTTTGAATATAGTATAATATTAAAAAACTATAGTTGGCAATTTTCAGAATATGAATTCTATTATTCAACAAAATACGGCTAACCAACGGTCATCGCGCCGTACCCTGTATATGTACCTACATTTAGTACAGGCTGTGTACATTTGTTTTTCAACAACTGAACCGTTATCATTAGCTAATGATACTAACCTAGGTTAGTATAGAACATATTTATATTTTTTTTAAACAAATTGAGTGTTAGATGAGAGAATCTCGATTGCAAACCCTTTTTAAAAATTATTCCTATCTGATATGTGGTGATATGAATGTGGATCTCCTTTCTTCTCGCTCAAACAAGAAAATGCTGCTCAATTTATTTAATGAGTATAATCTAAAAGAAACATTTAACGTCCCTACGCGTATTACAAAATTCAGTAAAACGTGCATTGACAATATCTTTACTAATGTTGCAAACTACTCGGCACAGGTAATTGACACAGAAATATCGGATCATACATATCAGCTATTATCTTTTAATATTAACCAGAAAAGTGATTACTTTATTACAACGGGTAGAATATTCAGTACCGATAATATCCAAAATTTCAGACAAGGTGTGTTGCTTGTAGATTGGAACAAATTATTAGATGAAGAAGCAGACTGTCAAGAAGCCTTCTCACTGTTTTACAATAAATTCCTTGATCTGTTTGAGTTATCATTTCCAACAAAACAACTTCATAACAATAAAAGNAAACATAACTCTCTCAAAACAAGAAAGGATGTTCACAATCATAATACGCGGCAGAAGGACACCATCAATTTATGTTTCTCTAGATTATCAATCGGACAGGAGAATCCCAATTATATAGGAATCAAATGCTACAATAAAATATGTGAAATTAAGAAATTTAGAGAACTCAGCACAAGTTTATTTAAAAATTATCTAAAAAAGTTTTTAGTACAGAAATGCTATTATTCAGTTCAGGAGTTTTTGAATGAAAATTTTGACTCGGACCACATGAAACAGTAGTCTTTTGATTCAAATTTTTAATAAATAATTCTAATTAGTATTGATAAACTTATATTTCATTTATTAATTTTTAAAGTGTGTACATGTACCTATTTATTTATATTAATTTATTTTATTTTATGACCAAAGAGTGAAATTGTAATATTATTATAACCTACTTATTAGTGACGATTCCCATAATGTATGGTACTTGTATTGTAACATTCAGTGGAAAATAAATTGTCTTTTCTTGTCTTGTCTAAACCTCGCATCCCAGATGGTTTATAATATGAATAATGTAAATATTCGTATGAAAAGACATGAAAATTATTCATCACTATTTTTGATATCATAATTATCGGCCATTCGTGAATAATATAGCCTCTGTCCTAGCTCAAGTGAGCGATGAGAAAAAGATAATTTACTCTTGATTTCCTTAGTAAACTTTCTTCGTTAAGCAAAATAAATAGTAATCACACGTTGAAAGGCAAGACCTCGTTAGTCCTTAGCTCGCACAAGTTTTGACTTTTGAGAGTTGTCGTTAAGGGTGCGACAGCTGGTTAACGGAAAACAGATTTTGAACAGATTTTTTAAACAGATTACCTATAGTTTTTGCCTTTGCACCTCAATGATAATATAAAAAATTACTCTCATTTATCATGAACTGAACAAAGCTCATTTTATTTCAGTGAAAATATGACATTCAGACATAAGATCTCCCAGATATTAAGTTGTTTCAAAAGTTTTGTCCGTTTAAATGTCATGTGTTTTTGTAGCTCCATATCCCAATAAATATTTATTCTATTGTGTCGTGGTATATACTTGACGATAGACAATTTTGTACTGTATACATTAATGATGTTCATTTTTGCTTCTTTTTCTCTACTAATGCAAATTGAACCAAAGCGCTACCGAAACACCCCGAAAAATTAACCAAGCATTTAGCAATGATAATGTTAATGAACGCACTATTTGACGTTGATTCGCGAAATTTCGTCGCGGGGACTTTAGCCTCGAAGATAAACCACGAAGTGGTCGACCTACAGTAATCCAGGACGAGGAATTGATGACTCTGGTGGAAACCGACACATCACAAACAATGTGTGGGATGGCGGAAGAACTGAGTGTCAGCCCCAATGTGGTTTTTGATGGTTTGAAACGTATTGAAAATGTCAGAAAGCTCAAAAAGTGGGTTCCCCACGATTTGAACAATACGACAGAAATTGTTACGTTCCGAGGTATGTTCTTTGCTTTTGCGCAACCAAAACGATCCTTTTATTGGATCGAATTGTTATGTGTGATAAAAAGTGGATCTTCTACGACATGAGACGTTCAGGACTGTGGTTGGTCAACAATGAGCCACCCAGACACTTCCCAAAGGCGAAAACCTACCAAAAAAAGACCATGGTCGTTGTAAGTTGGACAGCGCCTGGTGTGATTCGCTATAACTTTCAACAACCAGGCCAAACTACCACATCAGAGGCCTATTGTGGGGAAATCAACGAAATGTGCCGACTGCTGCGTCAGCTCGACAACGCACGTTCCACAAATCACCACCCGACAATTAAACAAATTGAGTGTCAAAGTTCAGTCCTACCCACCATACACCCCAAATGGTTACCACCTATTCAAACACTTCGATAACTTTCTCACTGGTAGAACATTCGTCAATCAGGACCGAGCAAAAACGGCCTTCGTCTACTTTATCGAATCCCGAGCACCCAATTTTTATGCTGAAGGAATTAACTGACTTGTGTTACGTTGGCAAAAGTGCACTTATTCAAATTACGCTTATTTCGATTGAATTGAATACGTATTCACTAAGACATTACAGTCCAAAAGAGTCTCATAAAAACGGACAAAACTTTTGAAGCAACCTATTATTTGTTGAAGTGATATTGATTTACCTGGTCGCATATACGTATATGCAGTAGACATGGAAAGTCGTTATGGATATCAGGTCTGAAATCATGGAAATCTGAAACGATAATCCTAATGCTCCCGGCAATACAAGTAAGCGGAAGTAGGCAACAAAAAGAGGCTGCAACCCAAGTAGAAAAATTCTCCATAATGATATATGGTAGAAGAAAAACTGCCCCAATGATTTATTGAAGGCATAATTTAATTTCAAACCTATCGGAGATCCCATTAAGTACAGCAGCAGACCTTTAAGATTTGATATGAGATCCTGAAAAAGTACAAAATTTAAATTTCACATAAAATAATTTATTTCAGAGTTTTAAGGAAAAACAGAAACGTGTTGAATGTCGGGAGAATTTTGAAACAGCTCAATATCAACAAGGCGTCTGGTCCTGATGAAGTGCTCGTCATCGTACTTGAAAAGTGTGCGTATGAACTCGCATCAGTATTTTGCAGACTTTCTAACCTGTCTTACAAGAATGGGGTTTTTCCTTCTTGTTGGAAGATTGCTTGCGTTCGGCCTATTCCCAAAAAGGGCAAGAAAAATCTTACATTCATTCATCTTCACTTTGATATCAATGGATGTAGTATCTCTATTCACCAACATACCAATAGATATAGTAATAAATCTCGTTAATGAAAAATGGCATTTAATAAAACCTCACACTACCATCCTTTCAGAAGCATTCATTGAGTTATTCCAGTTCGTAACGAGCAACAGCTATTTTAATTATAATGTAGTTTTCTATAAACAGATTTTCGGCCTGGGAATGGGAAACTGTTTATCACCAATTTGCTATGATATTGTTATGTCTGACTTACAAAATAAATGTCTACGTCAATGTAATTTTCCGATAATTTTTTTCAAAAGATATGTTGATGATATAGTTTTGTGCATAGAAAAAGAAAACGTAGATAGAATGTTAACAACATTCAATAGTTATCATCCCAAACTTCAGTTCACCGTTGAAAAAGAAAAAAATAATAGAATTGCTTTTCTCGGTGTTTTGCTGATAAAATCTAACAACAAAATTATAACTGATTGGTACCATAAACCAACGTACACTGAAAGATTTATAAACTACCACTCTATCCACTCAATGACACAAAAAATAAACATCATCAACAATCTCAAATACAGGGCTACACATTTAGCACAGGCGAATTTTAAAAATAACAAAATGCGTTAACAAAAGGTCGAATATGGAAAACTTACACACCTCATATTTCAATCTAATAGAAAAAACCAAACAATAACTAACTTTGGAATCATTAACCGACTGCTTTTTCCAAATACAATTCTCATTTCTTTCATTGTTTTTTTTTTAATTATAAAGAACGATTTACAGACAGTTCAGATTGGTAATCCCTTCGTGTCTGTGTCAACGTCTTTCAGAAACCTGTGTACGTATTTATATTTTATGTCGAAATTATTCACTTCATCCTTCAACTCGAAAAGCCGCCCTAAATGTAATCAACGTTGTTTTTTTGTAAAGTGTTCGAAACGTTTATTATTTTTTAACAATTGTTATATTACATACAAACTATTTTGAAATATAGGTTTTTTTCTCCAATTCATGATAGATTTGAATGTATGTTGTATTTTATTATTAACGAGGGGAGGGTTGATTTTCTGCCTGCTAAAATCCTTCGACCATTTGTAATTAAAGTCAACATAATTATCGACATAATTGTTTTAAATTGCGTTAATTTCATCATAAGGCATAAGGGAAGCATAAGGCTGAGTCAAAAAGCCAAAGCAGAACTCAGAAGATTTCAACTTATTTTATTGTACAACTGGAGCTCAGTTTCAGTTGACACGCCAAAAAGAGTACTTCGACCACGCCACTGAAGATGACTGGATGACTGCCACAGTTGCAGTTGAAAAGTCTGGAGATTATAACCAAAGACCACATTATATCTGAGGGAGGTTTCTTTGAAAGGGACAGAATAGAAACTGATGAATAAATAAATATTTTTTGAGAAAAGTAAACAGATCTTGTAATAGAAGTATCGAACTATGTCATCCTCACTGGTAGACATCGATGTTTCGCCGTAGGGCTCTTCAGTACAAATCTGTGTGCAGTGTTCCATGTAAGTGAAATTTTTACCTTTCATTTAGTATATTGTATACTTGTAAGTATTTGTTTCAAAATAATTGTTCTTTTTGTGTAATTCAATATATTTCTATGAAAGTAGCTGTTTCGGGAGGGCTTTTTTCTTCCAGTTTGTGTCTGAAAGTTACTTTTTTGCATGATCTACACATCTATGTATAGAGTGACTTCTTTCAAAGTTGATTTCTGCCTTCGTTTCTGTGGAAGATTCCCACATTTTTTTGTATCAAGATGGAGTAGTAGAAAGCCAAAAATGTTCTATCCCAAAAATTAATCATTCCTGAAAATATAATCCTTTCAATTTAAGTAAGAAGTTATATCTTCCTCTTAACTTAAGGCAAGCCAGGAAGAAAAGAGACCACAAGAATTTAATTACTATTAAAAATAGACTAGCTGAATTCTTTGATAATTTCAACTGAGTACAACTGTAATAGTTATGGAAGTTGATTTCAATGATTATGTCTTTGTATTTTTTCGATTTCTTTAAATTATATTTTGAATTGAATCGAATTCAGGTCACAGAGTTAATTTGTGGCTGGTCACCAATTTGATACTTACTCATTTTGGAAATCATTGATTACTGAGTCTGAAGTATTGACAAGTTATGAACATTTTTAGAATGGGATTTGATAACTTTTTCATTGCTATAATTTTAAAGGTCGAGAATATTTTTTTCCTTTTTCAGTTAATCCTGCATCATAAAGTATGTAATTTAAAACGTCTACTTTGCTTATCTTATTGAATTCAAATACTTAATTACCAACTTGTTATAAACTGGTTATATTGAAAGTCCATAATAAAGTAGGAGTTTGAACAAATAATAGGTAATAAGTGAAGTGATACTTACTTCTGTAGAGTTCTGAACATACATTGATATTCCATCTTCATTCTTTAACAACCAATTCAACAAAACTATACCAATTACCAAATCAATAATTTTTGCTACAAAAATATTCCCAAGTTTAGGGGTGAATCGTTTCTCACATAACATGGTTTCAATAAACCACTTTGATGTTATAACACTGTCTTCAAAATGTGAGAAAGTTGAAGAATAAGAAAGAATTATTTTCAGTTTGGTGGTGAGCTTCATCAGTAAAATTAATATGCAGAGAACAAATGATAATACAGTATTTCCGATGCTTCTTTTTCCGTTATCACTAAGCCAAGGTCTACTCTTATATATTTCATCTGAAATAAACTTTAAATGTTTCCCATAAACATTACTATCATCGACTATATCATGTTTCTTAAAGGCTTCATAGTCATAAGTGATTTTGGCGATAGAGTAATTTTTCTCAACTGCCTTACTGAAAGTCATATTTCCATTACCATCAATAAATATTTTTGAATTTCCCTCCTCTGGAAATTTTATCTTAGTTCCCATGGTTCCTATGGAGTTATTAGAAGTTTTCTCTGTTGTATCACTTGTAATATAATAAGCTACTGCATCATCAAATTCTTTATA
This sequence comes from Leptinotarsa decemlineata, assembly GCF_000500325.1. Lineage (NCBI taxonomy): Eukaryota > Metazoa > Arthropoda > Insecta > Coleoptera > Chrysomelidae > Leptinotarsa > Leptinotarsa decemlineata. The sequence goes on along the minus strand of NW_019293609.1, from coordinate 25,397 downwards.
GTCTCCCTTTAAAAACCCATTTTTGTGGTACTCTAAAGTATTTGGTACAAAAACTAAAATACATTTACTCATATTCATTTTGAGGGTACCACTACACTAATACTGATAATTCATAAGTGAGTTTTTATAATCAGTCAAAAAATTATTGACTTTCTTTGTATTTTGTAGAAATGAACCCACATTGGGAATTAAGATCCATGGATATCAAGTTGAGTTTCAGATTTTAGACTTGGTAAAAACATAAACAATAACATGAACATAACCTAAAACGAGCAACTGCCACTGGCACTCATTTGTGCAAATGTCAACGTTGCTTATTGTTTTATGCACAGAACTAATAGATACTCATTAGAAATTATCACAGATAAGTTCTGTGCCCTGGAGCCGTCATGTGGATAGAAAAATTTAAAAAAAAAGTAGAGGAATTTGGCGGAAAAAATAACCTAACTTTTATAGATTGACACTACAACACCTGTCACTGACGCACTTCGTCTGGATGTTATGAATAAAATGTCCTATGTCTTTGTTTGAATTTGTGATGTTGATTTTTAGTTTACAACGTTAGAGATTTCATGCGGATGACAATGTGAAATTCAATCAATAAATTATTTTTATAGTTCCCAAAAGTTGAGAGATGTTAGTTTCACGAGAAGACGATTCCATGGCTTCTTCGGAAAATGTTTCAATTCCGGGATTTACCAGGGTTGGTTATGGATAATGAACACTTTATTACAACATTTTTTATACCTGAAAAAAAATTGGAATAACCTACATTTCTCATATCTTGAAATACAAGTTTTTCCTAATTCTAAAAAAGGAAAGTAATGGAGAAAAAGCAATAGCAGGGAAAATTTACAGGCGAAGCACTCAGAAAATATGCAAACAGCAGACACATGTTGACATGTGTTTCTAGCTCATTAGCTGTCATCAGTATGGTATAGCCAAAGAAAAGGTTAGGCAACACTTGGTTCCAGGAACAACACAAATGTAGGAATCATCAACAGAAGCCAGTTATACTTTGTGGTTTCGGTTAGGTCACCTCGGAGGAGAGATATGACTAGAGTCAACATGAGGCAGCTTCAGCTACCTGCTATGTTCTGACTGCTTTGTCCATAAATTTTCTGTGCCTTCAAATATATCCAATCCACTCGCTAAACTACCCCAAACATAATTTCTTACAGAATATCGTGTCCATTAATAATGATGATACTGAGGATATAATTACAACAAATGAAGAAACCAATTTAGTAGGATCAGTACGTAGAAGAGTACAAGTTACAGAAGGAAACATTCAAACAGGATCGCTTAATGTTTTATCAGCCAATTTAGAGGTAAATAGAAGTTGAGGAGGTAGTAATATATTTATGAAGCTAGTATAAATTGTTTTTGAAATGAAATTAATTTCTAGTTGAAAACTATGATTTTGTTCAAACTGCACTTTACTGATGAGTAGTTTTTTCCTAGTGGGGTAGATGACTCATGGAAAAATGTCTCAATTTATTGACAAGTAATTTTTGAAGCATTCTTCTTTTATTTTGACCCCTTTTCTGTTTTACTTTTCAAAAAGGGCATTTTATTGAGATAATCTGTATATCAAAAAAGCATGTCGGTTGAAAAGTGGAACATGAATTTAATTCATTTAAGTGAAATACACACTAGACGAACTAAAACTCAGTTGTGATAGTGAAATTGAAATTATCAGAATCTTTGTAATACCTACAAGGTTGCATTCATAATCGAACTCAGACTATGATGATCTTACTCTGAATTGTTCATAAACCTACTTTATGACTGATACAAATTCTAGGGATGCCTTGATATTTTGATATGCATCTGATATGCATAACGTTTAAGTACGACTTATATGAGATTTTGACTCCACAGGTTGCCCACGAATTTTGTAAAGTTTTAACAAACAGCGATTTTGCTTTCAGTTCAAAATTTGTTAGGTCCAGACCTTCTTGTTTAATTGGTAGGTGTAGTTGCTCTCTACCCACCCTATATAGGTGCCCACTTCAAATGTAATTCCCTATTCTGTTTTTCTGTTAATCAGCTGTGGCCCCCATAATTAATTTAATTTTCTGGATCTGTTGTTTGGAAACTGGTAATACTTACTTGTGCATACCATGCTTTATAGACTATATCATATTCACAAATTGAGAAATTTATTAAGTACGTTGGTGTATGTTGCCTATACGGTTGGAGTTACATGTAGATAATATACCGTAAGATTGTTTAACTTAGATAGTTCTAAATGAAAGTCCGCGATAGCATATATCTACCTCTTATGTGGTAGCCACTATATGCAAAATACTGGGTCATGCATACAATTAAATTGGATAATTTTTTTACAATACACATTTTAGACTATCTGTCAAATTCTTTTAAAAATTGATACAATTGTCGTTTTAAGTATTTAATAGATAAACTTAGTTTTTTACACTAAGTAACGTGTCATCTGCAAGTAGATTGAGAAAATCACACTCATTGATATAGTATAGAAACAATGAAGGACCCAAGACACTTCCCTGTGATACAACAAAGTTATTGGTGAATACATTTTTCACTTTGATGATCTGCTTGTGATCTGCTAGGTAGTCCCTGATCCATTTCAATACAATACCTTGTATACCAATAGCTTTTAACTTATCAATAGTTTCAAAAGCTCTTTTCAACTATATCATGTTTCTTAAAGGCTTCATAGTCATAAGTGATTTTGGCGATAGAGTAATTTTTCCCAACTGCCTTACTGAAAGTCATATTTCCATTACCATCAATAAATATTTTTGAATTTCCCTCCTCTGGAAATTTTATCTTAGTTCCCATGGTTCCTTATACCTTGTATACCAATAGCTTTTAACTTATCAATAGTTTCAAAAGCTCTTTTCAAGTCTAAGGAAACTGCAACTACATTATCATCATTATCAATTGATTTCTTCAATTTTATTATGGTTAACTGCGGTGATGCTTCGCTTGAATGATATTTTCTAAAGCCAGTTAATGTATTGATTGGTCTGAACTCCCATGCTTTGCTAGTGTTTTCCACCTTCTGACCAGCGGTTAAAATACTCGTTTTCAGCTGATTGGAAATGTGCCTTAAAATAGTGAGATATTGATAAAGTGTAATAATATATGACCAAAAACTCCAAAAGTCTGTTTTACGAATTTAGTGTCAATTATTTCACTAGCAGTCTCACTCTCCAGTTCATGTATGATTATAGAAAGCTCAGATGATTGAATTTGTTCGAATTCAGAAGAGTAACTGTGAACAGTGGTAAGGCTATTCTATTTTGGGGGATTTTCAATTGAGTTCAATATTTTTTCAATACTTTTAATGAAACACGTATTGAATAGCTCAGCAATTTCCTGCGTTTCTCATACTATTTTTACCACATCATGGCACTTAAATTGAATTCCACCATCGAAACAAGAGACTTTAGTTTTTGTATCAACCAATTATTTTAGGGATTTTCACATTGCTTTGGGATTATTCTTGTTGAGATCTACTTTATCATAGAATTACTGTTGTTTTTTTTTACTCTTAATAAGATAACAGACTCATTTCTCAATATTTTGACATCAGACTTGTTAGTTTTGGAATGTCCTGTATGCTATGTCTCTTTTTTTCACTTTTACGTCTCATTTCCTAATCAAACAAAGGGATATTAGTTTTTTCAACCAATTTCCTCATGGGAGCAATTTTATTACTACTGATTCACACTGCTTTTTGAAATCTTCATAGAATTTTTTTTCTGATTTATTCGGCCGTTACTTGATGAAGATCCATAGTAATTTCATACACTACAACTCACGATTTGATGTGATATATTTTTCAAATAAAGTTTGTGGAGATCAAATCGTGAGTTGCAGTTTATGAAATTCATAGAAAATATCTACATCTACACAATCCAACAGGAAGTTAACTAATATTAGCTCAAGGTGGATTTTATCCATATTGGTTGAATTAAGATTTCTGTGTGGCTCAATTGCGTTAGTTGTAGAATTTGTGATATTAACATAATAACATCTTTCATAAGTAACAATAATTTAGGCAAAATCATATTTAATGCAAAACCGTGACAGAATGAAGAAATCTGGCATAAATAGAATAGGGTGTAGTGAATGCTCTGCAGTATATACAGGCCAGACCGGCAGAAATTTCGAAGTAAGACTCCGTGAACACATTGGTGTAGATGAAAAATCTTCTATGTATGAACATCTACAAGAAACAAACCACAAAATAAGTGAGGAAAACCTGAAAATCTTACATACATGTAGTAAAAGAAGGAAAATGAATTTGTTGGAAGCCATGAAAATCAATAAATCAATTGAAAACTCAAAATATAGAACCAACCCTTAATGAACAAACAGATTTGTGTAGGTCTCCACTTTTGAATTTATAAAGATGACAACGCGATTAATCACAGTTTGAAGTTTATGTAGTTGGTATTAATGAATGTAGGTATATTTCTCATTACCTACTATCGGATATGTATATACTTACTCCGATATTTCTATTTAGGTCAGTAGTGCTAGAACACTTGACAATGGTGTAAAAACCAATACCTTGGTCGTATTAATATCAATACATTAAGTAAGTGGAAATTAGACAAAGTATTTTATTCTTATATCTAATTGTAGTTGTGTAATTATTTATCAAATTTACAGATATAATGGAATGGTCTGTGATTTTAAGAACATCGTGAACTGTTGAAGTTACCTCGAAATTTATAAGAAATTATTTTTTTTTCAGAGTTTGGATTATGACATCTGTGAAAACCATTTATTATTGGATGAAGAAAGGAAAAAAGGTTACAAGTTCATAGTTCAGAAAAGTACAGCCAGATGGTTTATTTTCCTTTTAATTGGGATGATAACAGCTCTTATAGCTTGCTTCATAGATATATCCGTTGAAGAGTTGTCTACCATAAAATATGCTTTCCTTAGTAAAAGTATCCTTTTTAAATGTATCTTAGTATTTAGTCTGTACTGAAGTTTGAGGGTGGGTTCTTTAAGACCATATTGAATTATATTTAACAGAAATTATCTTTCAATTGAGAATCCGAGAACTTGACAGCTTGATCAAAATTTGCCAAACCCAAGTGATATGTATGTGTCTTGAAGTTGAAAAGGTAAACAACATGAAATATCTTGGTGTATATGTAGACCAACATCTGCGATGGGACGAACATGTAGATCAGACTGTTGAAAAACTTAGCAAATTATCTTATAAATTCTACCAAGTTGAAAGTCTTGATAATAAAAAGCTACTAATAATGATATGTAACTCACTCGCCGAATCAGTTCTGAGGTATTGCATCATAATATGGGGTGGTGTCAGCAAAAACCTGTTACATAATGTAGAGGTAATGCAAAATACTATTTTAACTTTTTTTTTTCAATCGTGAAGAAAGGTACTCCACTGTAGTTTTACACAAAGAATCAGACTTATTTGTTGTGAGAAAATTATAAACTCATCACTGCATACTATGGATACATAATAACCCTACCCCCAGCGTGAGTCATAATTATGAAACCCGAGCTAAACTTCATCAATAAGCGAATGTCCCTCTCTGTAGACTAACTCGCACTCAGAGATTTATACCAGCCCAAAACTAATAAACGTAGTTCCTACAGAAATTAGAGCAATCTCTAATAAACACAAATTCAGGTCAAGACTGAAAGAACATCTAAATCAAAACTATGATGCATTGAAAACTGCATATGAACAAAGTTCATATAGAATCGAAGTTTTCTGTAGGTTATAGATATAAACTACATCCTATTGTAGTTAATACCTTGAATTGGTTTAACAATTCAGCGTCACCTTCTCTCTGACTGTCACTCTCTCTTTCCACCAGCCTTCCTTTCAACTATCTGTACTATTTCTATTCACATTACCATTATGAGTGTTTGCTTTATTATGAATGACAGCTCAGCCAACATCTAAGTTGTTTATAGGTTGATGACTGTAACTCAAGATCTGCTCAGGTAGCTCAGCCTTTAAAATGGCTTATTTATGATTCGAAGTATATAATCATCAAAATATGTAATTACCTGAATAATATTCTTATCTTTCTATCTTCTAATTATGTTTTAAGGTGGGCATGTCATCATCTAATATAATGAAAAAATTGCACTTTCTGACAACAAGTCAAGGACGATTTGGAGTATTGTCAACACTGAGAAAGGCAGGCAAGTCATTTTAGAAAATTCTTTCGAAGGAATAAAAATCGAAGACAGACTGATAGTCTACCCACAAGAGGCTAGTAATCTGATGAATGATTTTTTCGTCATGGCAGCCGCAGAAAATGTTGGTAATACTCTGTGTAGTTTGGACTTGGCAAATGTGCCAGAAATTTTAAACTCAATTTACTTATCAGAAGTTACAGAAATCGAAGTATTAGACATTATAAATGGCCTTAAAAATAAATATTCATCAGGGGAAGATAACATTAGCAATGTACTACTGAAAAAAATCAGTGTGTACATTGTAAAACCTATTTTTATAAATGTCTAAAACTTTACAACTTACTTCCTGAAAACATAAAAGACATTAAAGTGCACAATGTATTTAAACACAAACTAAAACAAATGCTAATTGCAGCTGAACCATATGGTTTGGAAGATGTGGATGAGGGCACTTTCAAGAGATAACTGTCTAGCAATATGTTATATGTTGTTCGTAATCCTTTTAATGTTTTTAACAAATCACTTCCCGATGTAATGGGATGAAAATGTACACTATTCCTTTTGACTTGTACCATACAAGTGTGCGAAATAAATATTCTATTCTATTATCAATCAAAAAATATAGTTTGATTATTCAATGTTTTATGTATCTCTATATGGAGAAGTGTGAAGCCAAAACCTTTCTCAAAAATTGAAGTATATTATTTCTTGATCATTGTCTTTAAAAAGCTTATCAATTTAACAATATGAAAGTTCAAGGTAAATTTATTATATCACAGACTCTTGCTGAATATAAATGATTCAACGGCTCTGATTTAGCTATCATGGTTTAAACAAGGACGCAAAGTGTCGGCCCTAAATGTATTCCAAAGATTCCACAAAAATTATGAATATATATCATAATCCTTGTTTTTAATGATTTATTATACTATTTTTTGCAAAATTTGTACATAATATTAGCCTATATCAATTCATATAACAAAAGTGTAATTGATCACGACTGTTCATGAATGATATTTGAGAAAGATAATATTTGGGGATTTTTGAAATATTTGGTATGTTTGTTTGTTCACACTAATCTCAAAAATGACTCAATTGATTTGTGTACTGTTGCTAAGGATCTCGTTATCTTAGGGTTTTTCGGGGTTGTAGGAGCAAATGAAACAGATGTGGCCAATTTATTCGAGTGATCAGATATTATACCAACGAGAGTTTGACAGTACTAAAACTATATAAATTGGCCAAGTCGACCGGATCCACATCTGGCGCCCAACGTGGGGCGTCTGTCTGTTTAGTATTCTTTTGTGATTTTCCTTCCTGTAGCTGGATAACTTCCTTTTATCATTGACCAGTTTTTTGAAATTTGGACTCTTCATCTGGTCATCCCTGTTACCTTCCTTTCTGCATGCTGTACAGAAGGTATCTTTGTTGCACTTCTTTGCCATGTGTCCCTCAGCTCCACATGCCATACAGTTCCTGGACCTATCCTTTCCAGTTCACTCTTATATCTTGTATCCAAAACCCAGGCATCTATGGCATCTGCGGATGTGTATTCTTTTAGTGATACGAGAGGGTGCCCATCTTATTCGTACCGTTCTCCTTTTGTCCATTTCCTCCGCTAAATCTTTCTTGAGTAACAGCATCGCTGCTTGATTTTTTTTTGTTCAGCCAGGTCCCTTTATAAAGCCTCCGTGTCCTTATCAGGTTCGATGTTGGTCACATGGACGGTAACCCCGTAATTTCTTCCAGTTCTGAGTTGTCAGTGTCTCCAGCGCTGATAGCCTTGGGCTGTTCTATCCAAAGCCTTTTTTCTCCTGCAACCTCCAAAGATTTCATTCCCGTTCGAGGCTGCTTTTTCTTGTAGAGGAGTCTATCTTCTCATCCATATAATAATACTTGGCTAGTTATTCTTTATTCATTCTGGTCTGACGAGCCGTTACGGAAAATCTGTTTACACCTGCAGAGCCCCGCATGCAGGAATAACGCTAAGGATTCAACCAGGTCGCCCGGTCCGGTGGTTATTGCTCGAGGCACATTTTATTATCCTGTGTCATGTCTGTAATAAGAATAGTAAAAGAACCCTATCCCTCGGATACCCTAGTAGCGTCGGGGTCGGAAAAACGCAAGAGTTGGTCAAGAGAGACGTGGAGCAAGTATAAAAGCCATCCCACTCAAGACAAGTTGAAGTAAAGTGGGAACGAGAAAGACAAGCTCATCCCATTTTTCCGGGTTTGGGACCAGCTTCAAAGACGATGTTCGCCTATTTGGCAGCTCACAACTTCCTCGGCAGCTCACAACCCCCTCGATAGCACACAACCCCTTCGATAGCTCACAACCCCCTCGGTAGCTCACAACCCCTTCGGCAGCTCACAACCCCCTCGGTAGCACACACACCCTTCGGTAGTTGACAACCCCTTCGGTAGCTCACAACCCCTTTGGTAGCTTACACCCCCTCAGCAGCTCACAACCCCCTCGGTAGCACAGAACCCCTTCGGTAGCTCACAACCCCCTCGGTAGCTCACAACCAACCCCTTCGGCAACTCACAACCCCCTCGGTAGCACACAAACCCTTCGGTAGCACACAAACCCTTCGGTAGCTGACAACCCCTTCGGTAGCTCACAACCCCTTTGGTAGCTTACACCCCCTCAGCAGCTCACGACCCCCTCGGTAGCTCACAACCCCTTCGGCAGCTCACAACCCCTCGGTAGCTCGGTAGGTATTAATGGAATTCTAATAGACTTCTCGAATGTCTATCTAATGGAAGAAAAACATACCAATCCGTTGAAAAGGGCACAGTTTATAAGGGTGCTTCCATTTCAAATGGGCCACACAGTATGAGCTGAACTTGTTTTAATTGTTATACATTTAATTATATTTTCCTTAAATAATACTATTAGATATGGACAAATATGTGACACAAGGAAAACTACACATACCATATCTTTTTTGGGTCATTTCCAATATCGTTCCTGTTTTAATTGGCTCGATATTAGTTGCCTATGGTGAACCGATAGCAGCAGGAAGCGGAATCCCTCAAGTAAAATGTTACTTGAATGGAGTGAAAATTCCCAGAGTAGTGAGAATAAAAACACTAGCTGTAAAAAGTATTGGCGTTATTTGCTCTGTGGTGGGAGGGCTTGCCGGAGGAAAAGTAAGTGAAACGCTCGTCGAAAGACAATAATTTTGCTCAGGCGTGGTAAAAGTGTTTTTAAAAGCGTTAAACAACAATAATCATTTCCAGGAAGGTCCCATGATTCATTCAGGAGCTGTAGTGGCAGCTGGCATATCACAAGGCAAATCGAGTACATTCAATAAAGACCTTAATATTTTCCGATACTTTCGAGAAGATCACGAGAAAAGAGATTTTGTATCAGGTGGCGCTGCTGCTGGTGTTTCAGCAGCATTCGGTGCTCCCGTAGGTAAAAACGTTTTGTTTTTCAGCACATCTAAATCTAAGGAACTGCTGCATTTTAAATTCATTTTTAGGGGGTGTCTTATTCAGTTTGGAAGAAGGAACAAGTTTTTGGAACCAGGGTTTAACATGGCGAACATTTTTCGCTTCAGTAGTGTCAACATTTACACTTAACATAGTTCTGTCAACATATCACGGTGTTCCTGGAAATCTTAATTTCCCTGGCTTACTCAACTTGGGTAAATTTGATTCATTCAGCTATGAATTCTTCGAATTGCCAATATTCCTGGTAATGGGAGCATTTGGCGGACTCTGTGGAGCAATGTGGAACCATATCAACTTCAAAATCACAGTTTTCCGTATGAGGTTAATCACGATAAAATTTTAGTAGAATCTATCTTATTCAATTATTCTAGGTATATACGACAGAGATGGTTGAAAGTCATTGAGGCTTGCATTGTAGCTGCTGTAAGTGCAACTGCAGGTTGTCTCATGGTGTTTATAATAAATGATTGCAAACCTCTCGGCCAAGATCCAACAAAATATCCGACTCAGGTATAAAACTGTTTTATATTAACATTCAATAATTTATATGTGTTTTCGTATTTTTTAGGTATACTGTCTTGATGGACAATACAACGTTTTAGCTAGCATATGGTTTCAAACTCCCGAGGCATCGGTTCGATCTTTATTTCATGACCCTCCTAATACTCATAATGCTGTTTCTCTCATTTCATTTGTTGTCGTTTATTTTTTACTTGCTTCATGGACATTTGGACTGTCAACTTCGAATGGTCTATTTATACCAACTTTATTAACGGGGGCCGCTTGGGGTAGGCTGGTATCTATTGGTTTATCCTATGTTTTTCCAACGTTTGTAAGAGTAATCGATAATATTGTGGCATGAAATTATACAGTTTAAACCCTTTTCAAGGAACTAGTTCATCCTGGAAAATATGCTTTGATTGGAGCTGCCGCTCAACTAGGAGGAGTTGTCAGAATGACTATAAGTTTGACTGTGATAATAATGGAGACTACTGGGAATATAACATTCGCCCTACCCCTCATTATAACACTTATAGCGGCAAAATGGACTGGAGACTATTTCAATGAAGTAAGATGAATATGATTCTAGTTGGTTTTATGAATGTGTAACTTTTCATTTTATACTGTTTGCGAGAAAATCAGAACGCAAAGAAACCCTGTTTGTTAATTTCAACTTGTATTTTACATTTACACAGATCTGGACTTCTTCTGCAGCAATTCTCCAAATAAATTAATCATAATGCTGACACTCCAAAATCCATATTGTTTTTTTCACTGTTAGATACACAAATTGATGTATACAGTACAGTCATAGACTTGTTTTTCATAGTAAATGTCGCAGAGTGAGGTACAGATAGAGATATCTACTTTTACTAATGTCATACTCAGAAACGGCATATTGTTAGTCAGGTAAATGCGCAACTTTGTCCCAGTTTAACCATCTTCGTATCTCTCATAGTTTCCGAGATTCCAGTGGCGAGGATCGAATTTGAAACACCTTGCATATGTGAAGGTTAAATCATATTTTCAATTTGCCAATTTTAACTAATTGTTAGGTAAGAAAGTGAAACAAATTGAATTGATTGGAAAAAACTAGGATATAAAAAAAAATAAAAAAATCGACGAACTTGACATACGTTGAATATTCAGAGGTTTTGTATACGCGGGAAGATCGTCTTTGATGCGTCTGGCAGGACTGTTACACATAAGTTCCAGGTGGCTATTGCTGGAGACTGTTGGAGTCTTGGATCTCAAGAATCAGAGGAGTCTAGTTGAAGGAGTGTAAAGGAAAAGCTTTGAGTTCCTTGATAGTTTCTGGACATAGGATTTCAGTCAAGAGTTGTAAGGTTTAGTGCATTAAATCCCAGGGTAAAACCCTGTATTCTGTAACTTTTTCTATTGAAGCAACTATTGGAAAGTGTAGAAAATTTCAGAACTTTGGCACCCTGATTTTTTAATAGTGACAGTTTAATTTCAATATTAATTATTCATTATTTTTATTCATTCGTTTCGAGGTTAAGGATGCAACACCCTATTAAAACTATTCTTCTTCCTAATTTTGATCCCAGTTTCCAGATGGCGCTATTATGACCAGAACTCTTTTTATTATAGTGATAACAATAACAAAAAATTTGTCCAGGGAGTACAAGAGTCTTGTTTTACACAATACCGTACTCCATTTTTGTCTTAATATATTTTCATTCACTATTTAACATATACAACACGTATTAAATCATCATCTTCTTCATATATATTCAATTGTTCTGATCCTACTCTCACATGAACATCCGGTCCACCTCGGCCTCCAACCGGCATGAATGGGAGTAGGTGTTATATATTTATTACTGGAGTTTTTTCCCAACACCAAATCGTTATTTTTAACACCTCGACACGTGTTTCGATCACCAAGTGATCATCTTCAAAGAGGAAGATTAACCTAGGTCTAGTTTAAGAATGCTATTACTTTGAAATATTTGCTTGTATCAACACCATTTTTAACGAGCGCACTCGTCTTTATCATTGAAAACTTGCTCCACAAAGTTGACGAGTTCCATATTTATGGTTTCTATTCTAGATAGGCTAAGAAGACGGTTTCGCTGAAATTTCCTTTGACGTTTTCAAGTCTACACCAGCTAAGAAAATTAGAATGTGCGATGTCGTATTGCTGAGCCGATTTTTTTAGTAACAATTCTATTGAAGCTCTTTTTGCAGCCTCTTCAATATCGTCAGGAACACGCAATTCCTCACTATTGTTCTTCATTATGCAAGACATTAAACACCAGCAAGAAATTTAATAGTGACTTTTAATAAAACACTTGAGCTGTAAACAATACTGTTTGTTGATAACCAGAATTAAATTTTTTTGATATAATGTTAATTGTCTAAAAATTGAAATGAAGCAGCTCTGAAGTCATCATTATAGATACTAAGATTAATGGCTGTATAAGTAAAACCTTAATTTTTACTTTTATTATTGTTTTCTAGAACTGAATAACTAATGTGTATGAATAATCCAATTCTAGTGTAATTATTCAAGTAAAAGATTGAGTATATTGAAGGTAGAACTCGTACATCAGGCAGAGATTAAAACCAAAATAACTACTGTTCTTAAACACCAGAACTGCAACACTCTTTTCGATGCGCGTTTCACTTCTGTCTTCAGGAGATGAAGTAGACTTCAACTTCACGATGCGCGTCAAGCAGAGTGTTGCAGTTCTGGTGTTTGGGAACAGTTTTTGTCAATAGTTTTAAGAATAAAGAGTATTTCAGTTCATCTTGCAATGTATCTCATTTTTCAGGGAATATATGATACGCTGATACAGTTGTCAGGGGTTCCTTTACTACCTTGGGAACCTCCGCCACTAGTATATAATATATATGCAAGTGAGGTTATGTCTCATCCTGTGGTAACGCTGAGATGTGTTGAAAATGTTGGACATATTGTGGAACTACTGAAATTGACTACCTATAATGGTTTCCCTGTAGTAGATCCACCTCTATCTGATCAGGTGAACCTTTTATTTTTGATAAAGTTCTATATTACATGTGGTGTTTTTCGTACTTTTCCAGTCTGAAGTCACCACTTATGGTCGAATACGTGGTTTGATATTACGATCTCAGCTGATTGTTATTCTACAAAGCAAAATATTCAATGAGACTTCAGACGATTGGGACAATATAACGGCTTCATTTTTCAGAAATCAATACCCAAGATATCCAACGATTGATGTACGTAGCTTCATTTGGTAATTACTTGCAATTAATTTGATTCATTTCAGAAAATTCACTTGACAGAACAAGAAAAAACATATTTTATTGATTTGAGACCCTTTATGAATCCATCTCCATATACTGTGCTTCATGTAAGTTTTTCACTAGGAATGAAGTGAACTGAACTAAAACGAATGTTTTTATATGTATTTTTTTCAGTCTTCGTCTTTACCAAGAATGTTCCGTTTATTTAGAGCTCTTGGATTGAGGCACTTACCAATAGTCAATGATTCTAATGAGGTAAATAAATTGTTCTTTACTTTCTGTATCACCAAACATTTTTCATATTCACTTTCTGTCATTATTTCAATATTCTAGACAACTTTTTGAAATGATACTCTTTTTAATGGAAAATCTTCTATATGATTATTGTCTCTAGATTCTAGACAACTTTTTGAAATGATACTCTTTTTAATGGAAAATCTTCTATATGATTATTGTCTCTAGATTTTAATTAGAGATGTGCCGAATAGTGGTTTCACCTAATAACGAATACTATTTGGGTTAACCTTTGGAGGTTTAAAAGTAAATGCTGTTTTAGGAAGGAATGTGAATTTGAGGTTGAAAAAAAATGTTGATTTCAAGTTTAAAAATATTGAGTCATTTAAAGTTTGGAAATATATTAAATGGGAAGTATAGGCTTGTGATATATCGTTTGAAAGGTCTCTTCATTCTCTATTAAAAATGTTATCGCTTTCAAGTTCTTTGCAACAATAAAGATAAAATAATATCATGTGGTTATCGAAATTCGATAAAATACACTCAAAACTTATTTCACATTGAGGTGAATATTAATGTGGAGTTTTTTCCTCAACACCAAACCGTTATTTTCAACACCTCGACACGTGTTTCGATCACCAAGTGATCATCTTCAAAGAGGAAGATTAAATCTTCCTCCCTTAAGAGGAAGATCCTTCCTTAAGAGGAAGATTCAATCTTCCTTAAGAGGAAGATTCAATCTTCCTTAAGAGGAAGATTCAATCTTCCTTCCTTAAGAGGAAGATTAAATCTTCCTCTTTGAAGATGATCACTTGGTGATCGAAACACGTGTCGAGGTTTTAAAAATAACGATTTGGTGTTGGGAAAAAAAAACTCCAGTAATATTCATTACTACACCAAAGGTTCCATACAGTGCATCATAAGTTCATATAATGTATCAGATGGAGTAGTAGAAAGCCAAAATCTTTCTTTCCCAAAAATTGATCACTCCTAAAAATATAACCCCTTTCAATTCATATTGAAGTAATGCTAATAAGAAAGTAAGCAAAAACCATAGCAATGTTCTTTTTGGATAATAATCCTTTAAAAAACTGTAAATAATTTCCGTGGCAACGTTATTTTAAAACGCCTTGTCCACTTGTTTTGTATGTTACAACATTAGTTGTCAGTATTTTGATTTAGATTTAAAGTAAGTTAACTTCAAGTCTGACAAATTGTTAGATTAACGAAAATGCATAAAATAACAGTTTTACAAATGATTGGTTACGGAGATAAAACCCGAACACAACAGGAAGTAGCTCGCCTCTTTCATGAGAAATTTTCTAATTTAACGCCCATATCTCGAGGAACAATAAGCAAAGTAGAAAAACAGTTTCGCGAGCTTGGTCATGTGGGGCAGATAAAAAAAGCAGCTGCCAATGCAATGAGTGATGAACTCAAATCAGATGTGATGCTTGAGTTTGAGGAAAACCCATATACATCGAGTAGACAGGCATCCACTATATTCAATGTTAGTCATACATCGAGAGTAAACATATTAAAAGAAAATAAAATGCATCCCTATAAAATGATACCTACCTAGGAGCTCATGGAAGACGATTTTGATAGAACTTATTTTTGTGAGCAAATGAAAGACATGTTGGATCACAATATCCAATTAGAAGACGTTATGTTTTCTGATGAGTGTATTTTGCCTCTTAACAGTCATGCTAATCGGCAAAATTGCAAATCCTCACTGGATGAGAGAACACACGCGATATCCTCAAAGGTTTGGACAGGGATTGTAGGAAACCATATCATTGGTCCCTTTTTCATTGAGGGCAACTTGAATGGCAATAATTATTTGGCACTACTTCAAAATGATGTCATTCCAAGTTTAAAAAATTCATATCCTGATTTCAGGAAACCTTCAAGTTCCAGTGAATACGATATGATTTCAGCAAGATGGAGCGGTAGTGCTCCATTACCAAGTTAATGTCCGGCAATACCGATACAACATTTCCCAATCGGTGGATAGGGAGGCGAGGATCGATTGAATGGTCAGCGCGATTACCTGATCTTTCATCATTAGATTTTTCATCGAGATATGTGTACAAAACTAAATCTTCAGATTTGAATGACTCAAAAGAACGAATAACGCTTGCGATTAGGTCGGTCACGCCTGATATGTTAAATAATGTTAGAAGACAGTTTTATTTGAGATTTGGATATTGCCAAGACGATTGCGGTGAACATTTTAAACATCTGCTTTGTTAAAATCCATAGTTCTATGTCGTATTCTATTCGTTTAGGACACATGTGATTCATTGTACATCCTCCCGAGGAGTTGTCCTCCTAGGTCATCGTCCATCCTGTCCTTTCCAGAAAGGTGGACAGGTCGCTGGGAGACATTTCCTTTATATCGGCAGGTGTAGGCCAAGACTCGCCGAACACACACTCTCTTATTGACGATAACTCCGGTACCAGCCAGTTCTGTTTGGATCACGCTGGTATTTTTTCCCATTCCCCACTCAATCCTTAAGCTTAGTGATCTGGAGTATGAGGTCTGTTAAAAAAATTAATATATTGTCCCTTTCAAAGTAGTCCTCCTCGAAATAATACGGTTGTGCCAGCGTTTCTTCCAATCCTCGAAGCAGTATATTCTTGAGCTCTCTCATCGATTTGATTTTATCAACTCTATCGTCGCAAAACGCCGTCCTTTCATAGGTCTTAGGAAGGGGAAAAATCGCAGGGAGGTTAATCTGGTGGTTACGATGGCTGAGGCATAATTACGTTTTTTTTTTTCAACCAAACAAGGACGAGTGAGCAGGTGCATTATCTTGATGCAAAAATCATTGATTGTTCTTCCACAATACCGGACGTTTTCTTCGTATTGCTTCTCACAAGCAGCGAACGACTTCAAGATGATACTCCATATTGACCGTACGACTATGTGCCAAGAATTCCTGAAGCACTACGTCACAATTACCGAAGAAAACAGTGAGCGAAACCTTGTCATTTGATCGAACTTGGCGTGATTTTTTCGGTCTTCGCTCTACATGGGTTTTGATGTCATGAATTATGACCCTGCGACGGTTTTTTGGTCAAAATTCGGCAATTTTGGAATGAACTTTGCTGTCATACGCTTCATCCCCATGAGCCAACCGATATACCGACATCTTCAGCAACTTCTCTAATAGTGATTTGATAATTTTACATATCAATTTTCTTCACTTTCTCAATATTTTTATCGGTTCATATCTTCCCGACTTTCTGTCAAAAGCTTGTATTACTTGTGAACATTTTTTGACTTAAGAGTATCATCACCGTATGCCACTGTCATAGTTTTCCACAAAATTTGGTGCAAATTCTTTGATCCATTTGTTCGATAGCAGAAAATCGCCGAACACGCAAAACAGTCCTGACTTTTATGCCTCTCACCAACAAACTATCTGTATCTGTAGAGTGACCCATTAAACATCCTCCCGAGGAGTTGTCCTCCTAGGTCATCGTCCATCCTGTCCTTTCCAGGAAGGTGGACAGGTCAATAGGAGACATCTCTTTTATATTGGCAGGTGTAGGCCAAGACTCGCCGAACAAATACTCTCTTTGGCAACCTTGAGGTGTCTCACGGTGGCCTACGCGAAGGTTTTGGAAGGTGCAGCGACATTACTGTCGTTGCGCGGCTTCTTCAACCTCCTTGGGATTCCCTCCGTGGAGGTGCACAAGTGAGGGAGCTTTCCTGCAGGGGCAGCCGGTTCCTTGCCTTTATTCAAGACGGAGCTTTTGGCGCCCGCCGCAGGAAGTGCCCTTGCCATTGGAGGTGGAGTGGGGGAGGAGGAGGGTGCACTTATAGTTGCTGCCACTCCTGCCTCCTTTGCTCTCTGTCTCTCTCTCTCTTTGACCTCGGCGCCGCAAATGCGCTTGCGCCTTCGCCTTTGTATTACATAACGAGGTGATCTGCTATGTCCAGCCTCATTACAAGCGGTAGATTGGGGTGGACATTCCTGTTCATCACCAGCCACCGCCTTAGATTGAGGTGAGCACTTCTGTCCAGCCTCGGGATTGGTTTTTGTTTTGTTGTTTCTGTTTTTGTTTCATTCATGAGTGAATGAGTAGCAAGAGAAAAGTTGGTTACCTCTGGCAGAGCCCCGCATTACCATTGGTAGGCTGATTACAATAAGGTTTCGCCCAGTTCCCCAAGGGGATCGTTCGTGACAGCATATCACCCTGCGGCCATTCAGCTGTCGGCACGATAGCTTCACCTTAGCTTGGGTAGGCATGTTTTGCAAAGGCTTTTGGGGAGCTTTAGTTCCCCTCGCCCTACTCATTTCTACCACTGACCAGGGGGCCGTCGACCCCGTCCGTAGGGCCACATTGGCTTCCCGGACAGGGCTTCTAGTCCCCTCGCCATTCCCCTATCTGCCACCTGGGGACGCGCCCGATAAGTAGCCTAAGCCACGGGACCAACAAACTAAACATCCTAAACAGCTGAAACCTCATATGTTCGAGACGAGTGTACCAACTTAAAAAAATAAAGAAAAAAAGCTAATCGAACGTACGTCGCCCGCGAAATTTGAACATTCACCTTAGTTTTTGAACAGACCCGGTAGATGGTTTTTTATTTGCTAAGTTTGAATATTACCGGAGTTTTTTCCCAACACCAAATCGTTATTTTTAACACCTCGACACGTGTTTCGATCACCAAGTGATCATCTTCAAAGAGGAAGATTAAAACTAGAAACTAATGCGAGCTAACCCTATGAATAACCAATATTTATCTAGTGTCAAATAACTTAAGAAAAGTCGAAAAGGGATTTCAAATTATTAGGATACATAAAACTTATAACTAGTTAAATATAATACAATACAGTCTGTGGGAATCAAATTCACCCGGATTCGGTTTTGAGGGAGGATTCTGAATTATATTCAAAATTTTTCTTCAAAAACTATTTGTTAATAAAGGCTCAATACTATTGCAAGCTAATAACAAAGGAATGTGAGAATACCCAGGTTTAAGAGATAGCATCTGTATAGTGATCTGAAATCACTGAAAGCCATTAACATAAAAACAACTTCAATAAAGCAGGGAAAACTCGGATCCGTAGAAAAATAATCTGTTTTTCCGTTAACCAGCTGTCGCTCCTCTACGAATGACAACCCTCAAAAGTTGGAACTTGCGCGAGTTGAGGATTAACTAGGTCTTGCATCTTAATGTGTGTTTCCTAGCACGTATTGGATGATAGGCAGTGAAAATCGATCGTTTGGCCTCGCAGCACAAACCACCTTTACCTGAAGATCGATTGAATGAGTACTAGATGACCCACATGTTGCCCATATTAATTTTTTTTATATTTTTCATCACGAGGACATGAAAGTTATGGCATATAAGTTAAGTTTATTATTTGATAATTTTTAAATTAGTTTATGAAGTTTATGAAAAACAACCTTGGCTGATACTCCTATTCACCTTTATACTGAAAGTTGTTTTCTTTTTCCTCTTTCTGTTCGTATTATCATTAAGATTGTTTCATTTAGACAACTCCTCACGTCTAGGGAAATGCCACTGCAATCCTGCGTTCTTTACGATCACGGTGGCAGACATACCAGCCTTACTAGAAAACCCACATGTTGCCCATAATTTTTTAAATTGGTTTGTGATCTCATCATGTAAACAACTATTTTTTTACGAAAAAGCAAATGCGCCACTGGAATCAATGAAGTCGCCTTGGAGCGCCAATTAATTGCTCTGGTAGTGAGTATTATGCGGTTTCAAACACATTTGTATTGAAAACATCCAAATCAGTGTTTCGTTCCTTCGTAATATGCTACGTCTGCGTCTGACAGAGCTAAAATCTCACCGCTGCGTTGTGCAGTCTAATGAATAGAGAAAAGGTTGAAATTTCCATCTTTTATGAATTGATGGAGTAGGACAAAAGCAAGAAGTTTTTCAAAAAGATACCTTTTTTTACAAACTTTCAATATAAATTATGATAATCCACCTCACCACTCATTTTTTGAATTTCTTCCCATTCCTCGTTGAGACCTATCAATAAAATTCAGATGATTTAAATAACAGTGGAAATTCCAATTCTCCATGAATTATTGGAATTTAATTATGGAGATGTTGAATGAATAATTAAAACAAATTTATTAGCAAATCATATTTATTTCACAAACATCATCATAAAATAGACATAGATCTCTTCCTCAGTTTTATATTTTGGCTCTATTAGCCCAGTCTTATAGAAAATCTGTACAATACTTCTAATAATAAATCATATACCAATTATAATTTCATACTGTTGAATTGTACCTCCTAATATTGAATAGAGGACAGGCAAATAGTTATATGCTCAGCCTAAGGCTCACAAAGAAACTGATATTAACTGAAATCTTCATCCCCGTTGGTTGAACCCTTCCAAAATCTCATCACTTTTTTCACAATTGAAATATGAAG
Organism: Leptinotarsa decemlineata; assembly: GCF_000500325.1. Taxonomy (NCBI): domain Eukaryota; kingdom Metazoa; phylum Arthropoda; class Insecta; order Coleoptera; family Chrysomelidae; genus Leptinotarsa; species Leptinotarsa decemlineata. Next base: position 5,318 of record NW_019293609.1, on the reverse strand, counting down.
AGAATCAATATTGATTTTGTATGGAAAATATTGTTTCAGAGAAGCTACCAAAAGTGAAAATACATAAATAAAAATTGTTCATTTTGTACCAATGGAAAACTCGAGAACACATCAATGGAGAAAGGCACAAATAATTTTTTCTGGATATAAATTTTTACATGATATAGAAATGATGATGAAATACTTCGGTTGATATAACTTGCTACATTATTTCTGAAATATAAAATATTTGCCAGATTGGCTTATAGACTAGGATCATACACTGTTTTATGACTACACAATAAATTTCAAGTGATTCAACAAAAACATAACAATTAAAATGGTTTGGTTCTTGAAATATAGCGCCATATACGAGGGTAGTCCCAGAAGTACACGGGCTGACCTAAAGATGGCTGTAGTAGTTTGAAAAATATCAGTATATTATAAAGTACACAATCTATACAGCATGCTTCAAGTTTGAAGACGCTGCGTTGTTTAGTATTCGCTTGGCAGCTTTCAGCGAACCTTTTCGGTGAATTTGTGAAAATGGAAATACTTTTATTTGAAAGAACTCGGCCCAACCGATATAAAAGCTGAACTGGGTTCTACTCTGGGTGAGTGCTCCTTCTTTTACAACAGTAAAATATTGGGGAGCAGAGTTTAAACCAGGCCGTAAGAGCTGTCAAGACAAGGATCGCAGTTGTAAACCAAATCAGGTAACGACTCCAAAAACGGTGAAGAAAATTAACAAAGCGTTACTGAATGATCGTCGACTGAAAGTGCGCGAGATGGCAATTCAAAAAGTGCGGTAGATCATATATTATCTGAAAATTTGGACTTAAGAAAGCTGTGTGAAAGATGGGTGGCGTGTTTGCTCGCTCTCGAGCAAAAGCAATGTCGTAAAGATGTTTCAATTGAGTGTTTACGAAGTTTCACTGCTACAAAGCAGAATTCTTGCGTCATTTCATAAACATGGATGAAACATGGGTCCATCACTTTACACCCCACACAAAAGAACAATCAAAACAGTGGACTCAAAAGGGAGAACCGGCTACAAAGGAGAAGACCGTTTCCACCTGCAGGTAAGGTAATGGCATCGGTTTTTTGGGATGCGGGTGGGATAATTTTCATTGACTATCTTAAAAAAGTAAAACTATCGATGGCGAGTATTATGCAACATTTGAGTGACGAATTCAAGCAAAAACAGCCGCAGTTGGCTAAGAAAAAAGTGTTGTTTCATCAAGCTCACAAATCCATCGTCGCAATGACCAAAATCAACAAATTAAAGTTTGAATTGCTACCTCATGCACCCCATTCGCTAGATTTAGCCCCCTCGGATTATTTTCTGTTCCCAAACATGAAAAAATAGCTTCGTGTTGTTGGGCTGGGGACTTCTGGGATCACCCTAGTATATAATGCTCCACAAGTTTTCAAGAATCTTGTTCCCTCAAATATAAATAACAATCACTGGTGAAATTTTGAATACGCCCTGTTAAAATCTACGCGAGACACATTTTCACCTAATTATCATACCACACAGGTCATTACTGTTTTCTTAACAGCATCTCTTGCATACGGTATATAAGATAAGGAGTACCAGGTCATTGCCAGGGACTGTATGATGATAAATAAAAGTGCCAGACCAGCCTTATGCAACTAAAAATAATAATTGATAAAAAATGTAAAAGCAACATCTAGCAATTGTACTCACCACTAAAGCTGAAATCAGTGTCAGCGTAAAAGAAACTATCACTAATATTGTAGCAATACATCTATTGGGAGCAAACATTTTCTTGATCTGATTGAAAGGGCCCATAAGAAAACATGTACTGAGTATTGAGGTAATATTTCCAAGTGTATAAAATACTGCAAATACTGTTAAGCCTTTATGTAAAAATAAGGCAAATGAACCCAAAAATGATAGAAGAATGCCAACTATGAAACATGCTAAAAAGCCTTTGATTCGTGTGGACCAACTGAAAGTGGAAGCACCATCCAACTACAAAAATTGCCGACGATACAAATCATATGATATCTCAAGATAATTTGGACATAAGCATTTATCTGAGTAATGTATGCGCTGAGGAATTCTTTCAATGGTGCCTGAATAATGGATTAATTTTAAATGCTTCTTAAACATACTTCATGGTTTTTTGACAAAAAATATTAGCTGTGACTCAAAATAAATCATAAGTCAATTGAGTAAGTAACAAACATGAAATTTCTGGGTGTAACAATTGATGAGAAACTGACATTGAGAACCCATATCAAAAATCTGGTAGTATCAATCTGAGTGGTATAAATTTTTTTATCAGACAACTGAAGGACACTATATCTACAGAGGTTCTCAGAATGGCATATGATGGTCTAGTGTCTTCGGCACTCACATATCGCTTGATCATCTGGGGTAATTCAACACATATCGATAAAGTATTCATTGCGCAGAAGAAAATCATAAGATGCATGATGGGAGTTCGAAATAATATATCTTGTAAAGCCCATTTCAAGTCATTGTCAATTCTAACTTTACCATCACTTTATATTAATCTTCTAATTGTGAATATTAAAAAAGAGCAAGATACCTACATGAATAGTAGTGAAATTCACCAACACCAAACACGGAATAAAAATGACATTCGCTTATTATTCTCTAGCCTTAGTGTGGGACAGAATTCTCCAAAATACCAAGGAATTTCATGTTATAATAACCGCTTCAATAGGATCTTTGGTGAGATAACAAATTTTTAATACCTTCAAAACAACATTATTCAATTACCTAAATGAAAATACTTTTTATACAATAGAGGAAGTACCTCACTGTTTGATGCTAATAGTAGTTTTGTATGTATATAAAGATTGTCTGTGAGTTTTTCATATTCTCTTGTGAGTTCTATAAAGTTTTGTACCATTGTGTAAACAACTTTAACGATGAATAAATTATCTGTATCTGTGTATAATGATGTCCATGTAAGATAGTTAGTGCAAAATTGCTACTATTTCTAGTTTTGGAACTATTTCTACTGTCAATCAACAATTTTCTAAACAGGTCGAGTTATAGGTGGAGTTAACACACTATGAAAATAAGGTATTTTCCATTTCAGAAAAGTTTAAAACTAAAGCTCAAAGGATTATATCACTTGTTCGGTATGCCAGAAGGAAAATTTTCATGATTGTTGTGTTTTATAAATGCTCCTGATCATGATCATTATTTTGGCTTTTTACTTCAACAATATCTATCTGATCCATTATAATGTAACTTAACCTCATCTGTTATCCACTAAAGTTGATTATTTTTCATTAATTTTGGTACTGGTCTAAAGAAATAACACGTGTCAATTGGTCATCAGAATATACACTTACTTCAAATTCAATACCCATCTGATTTTATAAACAAATATTGAAAAAAATATTTCCATTATTCATTTTAATTTCCACTATTTTAATGGATATAGCTGCGACACAATTTGTTTGTTACAAACTCATCAGCAATAAGTGGTTGTATCAGTTTGAGTTTGAAAAATCCTGCACTTACTTCAATCGAATTGAAACCCAACGTTTTCAGATAAAGGAAAATGTCAACCACATACGAACACTTCTTCAATCTACTTGTCCAATGGTTTTAAGTAAACCAATATTGAGTTGAAGATTCTTTGTTATGTACCTATACGTATTTCTGAACATGGACAAGTTTGATTCTTGTTTCAGGTAATCATGAACTACACATTTTCACATGCAAATTGAAAGTAAATTAGATTTCATCTTGGGTCAACAAAAATTATCATTCACTTGAGCCATAATACCGCTCTCCTCATCAGCAGAATCATTACCGCTCAGTACTCTTCTTAGTTTATCCATACTGGTAATGTTATATATCTTGTTTTACCTGAAAAATGAAGATCTGTGCGTGATATTCTACTTGCTGAATTTTTATTTGTAGTCATGATTAATAGTCACAAAAAAGAAAGGTTATCAACATTTAATAGATTAACTTTATTATTTATGAACTAAATCTGAAATTTTACCTGATTTACCTGACAACCTGTTCAGTAGTTTATTATTTTATTCACATATGCATAATAAATATTGGGATATGGATATACCGCCCCCATTCTATGATTCATAACTTACCCTCATTCAATATCAATGGCTGGGATTCCTTTGAATGGACTTTCCAAAAATGACGTTTAAACTTTATCAAGAAAATTGATATTTTAAATATGCCAAAAATCTACACCAATTAAATACTATTTCCAACCTCCAAACTGAAAATGAAAAACGAAAACGTCAAAAATAAAACACAACACACAGCTGTTTTTACGAACCACTTCTCTTTTTTTTGTGGATTTTATTATAAGCGTATTAATCCAGTTCCAATCTGCTTCGTAAGGATGACCAACTTTTAGACAAATCATGGAATGAACGAAAATATATTTGATAGCGTGAACCACAATAGACCATAATATCTACGTGTATTTTTCCATTGTCTCCCTATGAACGAAAACCTTCAAGAGTTGGAGCTTTTGCGAGCTGTGGATTAACGAAGTATTACTTTTTAACAGGTGATTTCCTGCACAATTTGGATGATTTCTGTTTGAAAAAAATATCTGTTTTTGCGTTAACCAGCTGTGGCACCCCTACGAAAGACAACCCTCAAAAGTTGAAACTTGTGCAAGCTAAGGATTAACGAGGTCTTACCTTTAAACGTGTGATTCCTAGCACGGGTTGGACGATAGTAAGTGAAAATCGATCGTTCAGACTACGGCTTGAACCACCGACCAACACGGCAGTCAATTCGAGTGAACGAACAAAGCAACCACGTCGAACCGCTTGGCTACCGACCGAAATCCCAGTGAAAATCGAGTTTATGAACATCGGACTCGAACCACCTTTCAAATAGCTGTCGACTGAATGATTTGAACGTACCACTCACGCTAACCAACCGGCTTTACCATAGTATAATGGCTATACCGTCCTTCCGTTTAGCGAGATTAGGAGAATTTTTGCGCGGGAAACCCCACGCATTCAGTAAAATCTCGAAAAGTTCCACTATTTGCATTTGTCTATCGTAAAATATAGTTTTCTTTAGAAATTCTCCTGAATGTATTTCAAATTGTAATTAGTAGGAGTGATTTTTGGAAAATTTACGCGTGTCATATACCGTTTTTCAATGATAAAACCAGTACCAGGAGAATATGTGTCTTATATTCTATTGGTGAAACAAGTATCAGTTCACATACTCCATTGAAAAACCAGAACAATGAGCAAAGGCAAGGCAAAGGCGCGTAAAGAGAAAATATAAATGTTGAACTAATTTTTTTCATCATTTTCGTCAAGTAGTG
>NW_019293608.1:0-34081 GCF_000500325.1 Leptinotarsa decemlineata | reverse complement strand
GGCATTGCTTAAGGTTTTGACAAACAAACATTGAACACCTGGATGGCAAGAAGATTTAAAGACTTCTGGGCAAATTCTTTCAGGATTGGCTTACTCCAAGGCATTAATTCACCCTTCAAAGCTTGAAACCAAACATGCTTCCTTACAGGTCACTGTCGTCTGAATCATCATATGTAGAGACACGGACTGTCGAAAGACAGTGTGTGTCGCCTCTGTTTTGAAAATTATGAAATAGTAGAGCATATACTTCGTACCTGCTTCGCCACGAACCGAATCAGGTTTTCAGAGTCTGGTAGAACCACACTTTTATCATCTGACCTGAAAGATCACTCAGCATATAAAGTATTCGGCGTCGTTGAGAAGCTGGTTTATTTGGTCGAGTTTGAATAGGTGTGAGCCACAATGAACCCTTGCGGGTTGTGATATACTTCCAGAAAGTTCCCCAACATGAAGTAGGAGATTTTTGGTTATATACATTGTTATAATGAAGATATGGAAGAATTTCAACTTGGGATGATGGAAACCAATTAGAATTAAATGATAAGGAAATCTAGATGTTTTCAATTACAAACTTGGTTTCTTCTCTGAACGTTTTGATTTCATTCCAGAAAGATCCCCAATAACAAGTAGGAGTTTTTTGGTTATATTCATTACTACTCGTATAATGGAGATCTGGGAGAAATAACACCTTGAGTAATCCGAGTGTTACACAAACCTCGCTTCTACTCTAATCATTTTGATATCCTTCCAGAAAGTTGATCAATAAGAAGTGGGCACACAAGTGGTGACCCTCATTGCTGAAATGAAGATCTGAAATAGATATGCAAATCCCAATGTGGTCTATTATACGAAGAAATCGCTAAAATAAATGAAGCCAGGTGAGTGAAGCAACTCCGTCTAGGGTCTAAGGCTATTTGTAATATGTTGTGAGTGTTGATCAGTGTTGAAAACTTCACAGGGTATTAGCAGGGTTCGGCAACATGCAATTACCTTGAAGGGTTGCTTTTGTCACTGGTCATCGTTATTTGTTCACAAAATTCCTTATCTAAATTGCTATGAAAGTTCTCCTCATTTCTTGAACAGCGTATTTCCAGAAAGTTCCCCAATGAGGAGTAAGAGCTTCTTGGTTATATTTATTACTATAGTGGAGATCTGGAAGAAATTTTCACTGGGAGTGATTGCAACCAAGTAGAATTCAATGTTAAAGAAATCCATGTGTTTCCAATCATGAACGTGACTTCTTCCATGAACATTTTGTAATCCTTTGTTTGAATTTGATTGACAATATTTCAGTAGTGCGGTCTCCCATGAAATTTATTTTGTAACCCTTCTAGATAGATCCTCAATAACAAGTAGTGGTTTTTCGGTTATATTCATTGCTATACATTCGCATCGAAAGTAGCACATTGAATTAATTCGCAATTCGTGATTGATTAAACCACCGAGTTTAACCCTCGAGGTAGTAATACGCACGCCTTTGTTGTTAAGGGTTGGACGTTGTCCAGCCAATTTAATGTAACGTTTTCGACCGCATTGAAGTTGTGAAAGTGGTGATCGACACTTTGCAAACGCTCTTGAATAACAGAAACTGTTCTTTAAAAAACTTCCCTGATCCTTAAAAGTAAAGTGAAGTGATAAATAATAAAAAAAATTAAATATTCTCGATAATGACCCTAATATCAGTGAACGTAATCGACAAATATAAATGGTATTTGAATACGTTTTATTATATAACTGAATGTTGATGGCTTTTGGTTGTTGTAGGATTTACGTTACGTTGTGGCAGTAGACACCGATAGATGTCACTCGGGTATTCTTAGTGTAGATATAAAAAAACTATTTTTAATGTAACGTTTTCGACCGCATTGAAGTTGTGAAAGTGGTGATCGACACTTTGCAAACGCTCTTGAATAACAGAAACTGTTCTTTAAAAAACTTCCCTGATCCTTAAAAGTAAAGTGAAGTGATAAATAATAAAAAAAATTAAATATTCTCGATAATGACCCTAATATCAGTGAACGTAATCGACAAATATAAATGGTATTTGAATACGTTTTATTATATAACTGAATGTTGATGGCTTTTGGTTGTTGTAGGATTTTCGTTGCGTTGTGGCAGTAGACACCGATAGATGTCACTCGGGTGTTCTTAGTGTAGATATTCAAAAACTGTTTTTTCAAATTTGTAGTGCATGATTGTTACCAAGTCATCGATTTTTCTGTATGATGTACGTTTTTTATAGTCTTTGAATTGCAGTTTTGTGGTTAAATTCAATGCCAGATTTGCAACCATACCTATACAGAAAAACCATCAAATTTTGCACAAAAAATAATTGAATGTTACTTCCGTCAAACGGTTTCACTCATGTTTGAATTGAGAGTGTGCAGAAATTTGGTGTTTTTTGAAAATGAGGAATAGAAATGCTTCTGAAAGTTTCATAACGTTTCAAAGTTTTACATCATTATTTCGTAGTTCTACATTTTATACGATTTTTATTTCTACACAAATGTTTTCAGTAACTAATCTGGAAAATTCTACAATATTCTTTTGAAGTTTTATATTATATCTGGAAATGAACTCTGACACTATACCTTCAACTGTCAATACCAAACTGCCTTATACAGTACTTTACCCGAGTAGAGAGGATTGGATACTCCGGGAGAAGTAAATATTAAGAGCAGATAGTTGTTGATTCACAGATGTATCAAAAAGACCTTCAGGCACTGGTGCAGGTGTTTTCAGTTGCAGACCCAGGACAGATACATCAACCTGCCTAGAGACTTACGCGACTGTGTTTCCAGCGAAAATCTATGCTACTGAATTGTGTGCAGACAGATTGGTAGAATCCATCCTCAAACACAAGTCAATAAAAATTTCTCGGACAGTCAAGCTGCTCTTGGCTCTTACCGAGCAACGTCTATAAGTTGGTAGCAAATTGACAAAAACGATTCTCTTCAATAAGAAGACTTAACAAATTGTCTCTGGTCTGGATTCCTGGCCACTTTGGCCTGCAAGGCAAATGAGGCTGCTGACTCCCTTGCAAAGGAGGGTGCTGTAAGTAGCTTCATCGGACAAGAACCTGTCATTGGCATTGCTGTAGGTTTTGACAAACAAACATTGAACACCTGGATGGCAAGAAGATTTAAAGACTTCTGGGCAAATTCTTTCGGGATTGGCTTACTCCAATTATTCACCCTTCAAAGCTTGAAACCAAACATGCTTCCTTAGAGGTCACTGTCGTCTGAATCATCATATGTAGAGACTCGGACTGTCGAAAGACAGTGTGTGTCGCCTTTGTTTTGAAAATTATGAAATAGCAGAGCATATACTTCGTGCCTGCCCCGCTACGGACCGAATTAGGTTTTCAGAGTTTGGTAGAACCACACTTTTATCATCTGACCTGAAAGATCACTCAGCATATGAATCACTTAGCAATAAAGTTGATAAGCTGGCTTATTTGGTCGAGTTTGAATAGGCCCTGTGTTCGTTTCCGAGTTGAAAGTATATGATTAGAAACTGAATTTGTTCATTCAACGTATAGTACTAATGATAAATAATCGAAAAATACGGAGTTGAGTAATCAAATATCCAAAAATCAATATGAAAATATCATCAGAATGCAAAGGTAATACGAATTAATAGAAAACAAATAAATAGTGTCACTATAAACAAATATAAACTATGAAAACAATATACAAATATCGATTTGATTTCGGCCTTGATAGCATTTGACGAACAGTAAAAAATGTTGAGTGACATTGCCATTTCTCAACATTCAAATAATTGTAAAAAAAGGATAACTACTTGAATGGAATTACTCTCTGATTCTCTAATGTTGATACATTGAGTTGATGCTGATTCTAAGGCCCATCTTACACGTTCAACAGTATTCTATACAGCTTAAAATTGTCTTTTATAACTTTCATACGGACACCAGATGATTGAACCATTTTCCAAAAGAGAGCTCACCAATAGACTGTATAACAACTTAAGAGTAATCAAATGCTTTGCCTTCAATATATTGAGTATATGAAGTGAGTTTCTCATCAAATAGAATTCCTAAGTTAGATTTGAAAGAGGTATAGTTTAACGAGAGATTACTTTTTGGAAAAGAAATATTCTGGCTTCCTACTTCTTGCCTTCAGATGTGTACCACATTTTTTGTATAAGGGTTGTTTATTAAACGCTTCCGATCTTCAAATTTGAATGAAACAAAGTGTGTGTGAGATATCATCGAAATTTTTTATTCGTTTGAAAGACATTGATGCCATTATGTGTGGAATATAACATTGTTCAAATATCCGCCACGGCTTCTCTAATTGGAGCGCATCCAAAACGTCCAATTCTCCAGACTCTAGCGCATACATCAGATTGAATTTGACCGATGGCGTGGGTTATGTTGGCTTTGGGGACTGCTGTAGTTTGTAGCTTCTTCCATGTTCAAATTTCAGTATCCTCTCTAATATTTGGTAAAGTTTATAATATGGTGAAGACCTTTCACGGCCAGAGATATATAAAGAAGAAAAAGTATTGAGACATAAAAAACGTGGTCTCTTCAACTACGAAGAGGAAATATAAATTAGAAGCTTCCTTCACGACTGGGAAAGGCATCTTCAGTAGCGATATAGTACGACAAATCCAGCGATTGAAGATCACATGTTAATTACAGTAAAATTCTAAACAGTCCATTTTCAATTGAAAGTCAACCGGCTAGCCAATCACAGCTGTGTAATCTACCATCCTAGACCTACTCAGTCTTTCACAGATCTGGTCACCGAGTGTAAACTTTCACGGCCATAGATAACTAATTTCAAAGCTACTTCGATGGTTTTAGATTTTTTCGAGGATAAAAACACAAGTCTTATAAAAAAATCCTCAAGGTACTCTAAGAGCGATGCCTGTACGAAAGTAGTGATTCACATTGGATTTGAATAGTTGGAGATTAACTCCATTTGGAAAACCGTTCTCAGGAAGTTCATTCCACATGAAAGCTGTTCTCCAAATGAGAGAGTTCTTGAACAGTGAAGTTCCAGATGTACTGAGTTAAAACTCAAAACGATGAGCAGCCACAGTTCGTCTCATATTTCTGATAGGTATCGCTTTTGGTGGAATCAAATGTACCAAGTCACTTGAGAGTATCTATTGAAGAGAGACAAATCTTCTTCGATGTTCCAGGCTATGAAGGTTGTACGTGATGTTCGCGTCTCCAGTCAGGCGGATGGCTCTTCTCTGGATGAAATCCAGCAACTTCAGAGTATTCTTAGAGGCGGAGCTCCATACATAAGAACAATACTTCAAATTAGGACTGATCTAAGCTTTATAAAGCATCAAAAGTTGCTGAGGTGTGTTCCAAGCTTTTGAGAAGCGGCTTTCGAAATTCCAGCGACATGATTGTCGGAGACATTTCTTTTTTTGGATAAAATCGATGCCTGGGTTTATGTTGATGTTTGAGAGAGTTAGGGTTCCGCTAGCCGAAGAAAGTCAAGTCAACTCACCTGGAATCCTGGACTTCTCTGGCTTCGGTGGTTTCCACCGCTCTTTCACATGTAATGCAAAATGGACTGTATTCTGGGTATGGACTTATCGAAAAGAAATCAGGAAGCTGAAGAGCCATACACAAAAATGATCCGACATGTCATAGCATCGAAGTTTGGCCAGCAAACCATCATGCCACACACGGTCAAAGGTTGTAATTTGTAGGTTTTTATGTCTGATGTTTCATTTATTACTTCGGAAGTCACTATTGAAGGCGATGAGGCAATGTACAAGTTGCTCTGGTTTAGCTCCCTTTCGATTGGAATTGTTTCTGTGCTTTTTAAGTTCCTATGGCCCCCCAATATACTATTGTATAGTAATTCTTAGTTCTATCGAGAAGATGGACCTGTTCAAACGCGATAACGTGGGTGCTTTCTGTGAGTGCATGCTTATTTGTCGGTCTGTCCCATTCCATACTTTTTCTTGTGTTCAGATTACCGGCTACTCACATTTCTCTTCGTGGTTCCAATGTAGACCAATCAACAGTCGTCCAGTGTTGCTGAATACCCTGAGGAGTCATAATCTGAACTCTACTTCCTCTGATGGTTTTTGGTAGGTCTGAGTATCGATTTCCCGTTGTATTTCTCCGAAATTCTCCCAATTTGGCTCCCATCATTCGCATAGGGCAGGTAAGCTTCTCCATGGCTTATCTGAAGTTACCTCCATTCTCTTTCCTGGATTATAGCGCTGGCTCCAATTCTGCTTCATTGACCCATTTCCTTTGAAGGCAGTTTATAGATCACTGTGATCCTCGGTAGACTCTCAGATTCACGGATCCGTCGGTTTTAATAACCCCCTCTTATGTACTGCCTGGTAGTTGTAGTTATTATTCGGAAACCTGTCTGGGTGCGTTGGTTTTCTATACACTTCATGACCGAGTGTCCTATTTTCACGTTTGTTCACTAATCTATCCAAAAAGGTGAATGTTTCCGTTGTGTATTGAATTTTTAAGTTGAAGAAGGTCAGATATGATAGACATTTGTTTAGTTGCAACGCTCACCACCAGTGGAATGAACCCGGAGGCTCAAACCTTGAGTATAGTATCTACTGTGGGGACAACCAAAATCAAAATCTCTTCATTTCCTATTCGGTATAATACTAGTGAAATCTTTTAACATATGTACAGAATCATTCTCCTATACGCAGGAGTCAGGGGAGGGAAGGAAGGAGGTATAGTTATAGAAAAAGTGGAGGTCACGGAAGATATCTAATGTTAAAGGGGCTGATTACCTTCTAAGCACTGTGATATTCCTCATCAGGGGGTTTTTCAGTAGAAAGAACTTGAAGAATTTCTGGGACAGCCTCCTGATATGATCTATGACCGTCTCAACTTCAGCTAGATCTAACAGATCAACCAATGAATGTATGTCACTATTCGCGCAAATACGGAGCACATTATTCTACATCGTCACGAGTCTCCTTAGAAGCGTTCTCGTGAGGCTGCAGAATAGGGAACAGGGAGACATAGGGAACATAGCTGGTCTCATTACTTGTTTGTAGGGAGTTCCGTGCACTGAGTGGATATGTGCCTTTTACCGCCGCAGATGCTCGTTGGATTGCCAGGCTCAAGTTTTCCTGAAAATTCAGACGTCTATCGAGGATAACTCCCAGATATCGTGCCTTTGATTCGCAACTTCCGGAAGATCTTTACATTGGTGAATTTCTTCGAGAAGTTGATGAGCTCAGTATCCGATGGGTTCATCTCGATTTTGTTCCTCTCAAAATACGGCAAAATTGCGGTATTATCCGCAAAAATACCAACATTCGCTCGCGAGAACATAAGTGTACAATGAGTACGGGTACGGTGATAGGCATTACTCCTCCGGGACACCTGCTTTAATTGGGTAATGGTTTGGTCCACTCAAACATGAAAAGTTCGGTTGCTCAGGTAGGATTCAAGAATCCTAATCACGAATAAAGGCATGCCTGCCGACCACATTTTGGCGACAAACCCCTCCGTCTATACCTTATCAAAGGCTTTCTGAATGTCCAGCAGGTCCATAACTGTATTCTTTCCCTGATGGAAAGATTCCTTTATCCCGTGAACAACTCAGATCAATTGCGAGATCGTGTTTCGTCCACGCCGAAACCCGAATTGCCCGTGATAAGTTTCGCCCTCCCCTCCGAGGACATCCAAAGCGATTTGTTCCATGGTTCATCGCCTTTAATAGCTTTGATAACGCTAACGCGCTTTGATAACGCTACCGCGCTTTGATAACGCTACCGCAGTCGTAGATGGAACGTTGGGTATGAAAATCTGCACACCACAGACAAAAAAAAGACAGAAAATAGCTTTGACACAATTACTACAGCACTGCTGAAGATGTCTACACAGTTGTAAGTGATAACGTCACTTTCTACATAGTTTTCTTCTTTATATTCATCGAGTGGTATGGGGATTAGAAATATGTCATCTTCTTTAGTTAAATCTTTACTTGATAAGAGGAGAAATATTGAGGCATAATAATTGTCAAATTGCGTTTTCCATTCGTGGTTTTGTTGCAGAACTGAGGAAAACTTGTCAAGCACACAACTATCCATCTGATATTACGAATTAAAAAAAAATACTATTTCAGAATGGAAATAGGGAAGCTATCCAAATAACGACTATGATAACCTGATTATGTTCATTGGTCTGGGATGTGTCCTGTTAACTTTTTTCTCGGCTGTAACAGAATCGTGAAAACAATCTTTAAAAAACTGTGCCCTAGGAAGGAACTATACGACAATGACTTTCATATACGTTATGCCCTTGCATGAAGAGTACAACGGATATGGAAATATCGAAAACGGCGGGTATGAAAAAACTTCTTACTTTTCATGATTATATGCAAAGCGTGTTAAGTCGCCACAGAATAAATCAGACGTTTCCAAGAATAAGTAATTAATACTTTCATATGAAAAATTGTGTAGATACTACACACGAAACGTTTGTAATTAGATTTTGACGAGCTTGTCGGCAACTTGTATTCACCCACCTTGTCTAAAAATCTTGTTGTTTTGATTGCAGTTTCAGTTTTCTAATTTGTAATTTTCATACGCGCTGTTCCACAAAGAGGTAGCAAACAAAATTGCACGTGGGTGTTCCCATATGAATGAACTGAAATTGCTTTGTAAACTTTAATATTTTTCGTTTTAATATATGTTATATTTGGGTATATACTTGCTCAATTAACACACCATTGTGATATTTTCACTTGATACCCACGGTTGACTAGTTAGTGTTTATTATCGTTTCAATTTTTTTTTCTATTCTTTGAATTGGGTTGCTGTCTTTTAAAACTGAGTTTATACACTATGATTAAATTATGATTTTTGTCCAATTTTTTTGGTAATTGAACAGAACTGGCCGATACTTGATGAAAATCTGTATTGAAACTAATTAATACAGTGTATTGTATGATTTTCACTATAGAGTTTTACAAAAACTACGACACGTGTTTCGCTATACACTAGCTTTCTCAAGCGTTACTGATAAGTTACTTCTAAATCACAACTATTCCATACCCTAAAATACAATAATAAAAATAATAGTAATAATTATTATTATTATTCTTAGTTCCTCATTACATATAAATACAATGAATATTCAGTCTAAAGAAATAATAAAATAAAACTACAAATGAGGCTAGCAACAACATGTACCGGAAGATCTTAGTTCTAGCCTTGAAGAAAAGAAAACTAAACTAGAGAAAAAACAAAAAAAAAGAAAAGAAAAAAAAGAGGAAGAATAGAGAGGGAAGAGGGAGAGTTATTACTGAACATTTTTCAGAAGTATAAAATCTATGAAATCAATGACTTTCTGATTGAGCAGCGATGAGATATTTTTTGTAACAGCACTTAAATGAAGAAACTTTACTAACTTTATATTTTTGTGGAATATAATTATACAAACTATATATATTATAACTGAAGGATCGTCGATATAGAGAGGTTCGATGGGGCGGAGGAGAAAATAACCCTGTAAAACTAAAATTTAAAGTATGTACATCACTACGAAATCTTATTTTATCATACAAATATGATGGACATTTGTTAATCAATATTTCATGAAAGAGGGTAGCCGAGTGTAAAACACGTCTATTTTCCATAGTTAACCAATTGGTTTCCTTAAGTATATATGAAATTTTGTCATATTTTCTCATACCACATATAAACCTAAGACATGATTTTTGAACTCTTTCAATTCTAAAATGTCTTTTTCATCCAGGCTTGAACCATACACAACATCACAATGCAGAATGATTGAACACAAGCGCATTTGTTAATTTTATTTTCAAACTTATTGATAATAAATGACGATGAGGATAAAGCATTTTAGAACTCATGTAACTTCTTCGAACACATTTTGTGACATGTTTTGTAAATCTTAAATTCACGTCCATTACGATACCTAAATTTTTTGCCTCGTTTGTGGGGCATATTACTGTACTCTCAATAACAATATTAATTATATCTTTCTCCACAAAGCTGCGATTAGTACCAAAAACAAGCAGATTAGTTTTGTTTGAATTGATTTTGAGGTTATGAGCTTCAGATGCTGAAATAAGACGAGCTGGATCTTCATTAAATTTTCGATTAGCAGTAGCAACGTCATTAGGATTAAATGATAGATATAGTTGTATGTCATCTGCATACATATGTGAATTAGAATGTCTTAAAACAGAAACTAGATCAGAAGTGTATATGCAAAATAATAAGGGTCCAAGTATAGATCCCTGAGGCACTCCAAATTTAATAAATTCACTGCTTGATTTTCCTTCGAACTTTCTACAAACTGTGAATAATCTTTAAAATAGCTTTTAATTGAATTTATAGCAGGTTCAGAGAACCCATTGAAGTTCAAAATTGCAAATAAAATTGGATAACTAATAGTATCAAAAGCTTTGGAGAAGTCTATAAGTATCAAACCAGTCGTGTTACCTTTGTCTGCAGCTTCGAAAATATCATCAGTTATTTTCAAGAGAGCAGTTGTACAGCTGTGTTCTTTACAAAAACCTGACTGGTTGATTGGTGAAATATTAAAGGAATTTAAATAGCATTTGATTTTAAAACTCATTATTTCTTTCAATACTTATGAACAAGTAGGTAGCAGGCTTATGGGGCGCAGATCGTTAAGAGTATTTGGATTAGATATTTTAGGAAGATTCAGTATTTTAGAAATCTTTCGCATTTCAGGAAATATAGTGTTTTGCAAATATGAATTCATTATATTAGTGAGATATGGTAGTATTATAGGACAGCAAAGAAGTAGCATATTTATAATAATTTCATCTGAACCTATGGCTCTTGTTTTTATCTCTAAAATACATTTGTAAACAATATTTTCTGTTACCGGCTGAAAGCGAAATTTGTCAATAGATATATTATTTTTTGAATTACTGTTATAATAATTCAATAACTCATTACTAGGTACAAAATGTTGGTCAGAATTACTCAAAAAACATTTATTGATTTTAATAAGATCATTTAGTCTTTCTGGCAAGTTATTTTTTACGAGAATATATATTAAGATCTTTAAGTTTATTCCATGATAATTTACTATTATGGTTACCACTTATAACCTGATTGAGATATGCTTTTTTCTCATTTCTCATCATTATATTGATTTGGTTTCTTAGTAATTCATAATAGTTCCAATCAGTAACGTTCTTAGTTTTTTTGAATTTTCTAAGAGCTTTATCCCTTAGACCTCTTATCTGTTTCACATTATCAGAGAGCCATGGTTGTTAAACCTTCCTCACTTTTACTTTTTTTACTGGCGCAACAGTATCAAATATGAGTAGCATCAAATTAGTGAAATATTTAACCTTGTCATTAACATCCTGAAAAAACAAAATGTCATTAAAGGGTGATAGTAACAGCAGCTGCAGCAAATGATCTCTGTCGATTCGCTTAAAATGTCTATATTAAAATTTCCTCATTTCTATAAATTTCATCTTGAATTGCACCCAATACTAAATTATGATCAGAAATGTGAGATGTGCCGTAGTGATTAACTTTTGCTTCATTGGATACTATATTAAAGTCAAGTAAAGTTGAAGTAACATCTGTGATTCTTGTTGGTGTATCAATTGATTGTTTTAAATTGAAGCTATCAATGCAGTCTAAAAATTTTTCTGTATCATTTTCAGCAAGTAACAAGATATCGATATTAATGTCGCCTCCACATATTATTTCATCAAAGTCAGGAACGATTTCTGATAAAGTTAACTCTAAAATATTGAAAAATTCGCCAAATTTAAACGTAGAACCAGGTGTATATAATACTCCAGCTGCCATATTTTTTTATTTTATGTTATTTTTATCCACAACTGTCATCAATAAGTTTTTAATTCTGTATCTGAACCGCAGATATATACCTACCCCCTTCCGCCTCTCGACTCTCTATCACATCTAATGAACTTGTAACCATTGATTTGAATATGTTTATCTGGTATGGTATCAGAAAGCCATGTTTCAACAACTCCAAAAATATCATAGTTTCCTTGGACAATGAGATCTTTTACATCTGAAAAATGGCTAACAAGAGATCTTACATTTAAATAACCAAAAGATATGTATTTCATAGCTGAGAGTAGAAGAAAGTAAAAAAATATATAAAGGAAAAGAAAAGAAAATAACCAAAAAATTACAAAAATAAAAATGAGTTTTGAGTACGACAATTGAAAATAAATATTTTTTTTTTAATGAAATGTCTCAGTCAGCTTGAAAATTCGTCTCCCGTCTTTTGAATCTTCTTCAAATCTTCCATTGTTTTCAATGCAATTTTTTTGTCATTGTGTTTGACATATATGATCCCATTTTTTGACCAGACTGCCTCTCTGCCATATTGTACTTTGGCCTTAATCATCAATTCCAGGCGTTGCTTGGTAAGTTCTTCAGCTATTGACAGTCCACTACCCCTTAATTTGCTTTTATTGAAGAAAATAATATTTCGGTCTGCCAAACAGCTGAATTTTACCCTAATTAGTCGAGGTTTTACAGCTCCATCCCTGTAAAACCCCACTCTGTAGCAATTTTCGAATCCAGTAATATCTGCATGTAGCTTATCTTTGAAAAACTTTGTTAGTTTTTCACTTAAATTTTCGTTTTTGACGTCCTCGATGCCGAATAATCTCAGCTCATACATTTTAGAATTTTGTTCCAACTCAAAAATTTTAATGCCAAGTCACTGTGTATGGCAGTTCTCTGGGATAGATCAACATCTTCAAGTTTTTCTTTGAGTTCTAAATTGTTATTCTCAACGCAATTCAATCTTTTCATAATTGTTTCCACATCTTTATCAAGTTTCATTATTGTATTATTGTGTTGTGTTTGTACTTCAACTGTTGTTTTCTTAACCTCACACATTTTTCTGGTTAATCCTTCAATATCCGAGGACCATTTTTTTGACACTAGGTTAAATATTTTATCAGCAAGGCTACTTGTATGCCTAGTTTCCAATAAATGAATCTACCTTATGAGGTTTAGGTATAAATTGATTAACTATATGAATAAATTAAATTTCCGAAAATGCTGTAATTATATTTAACTTTCTTCACCTGGAAATAAACAGATTTGATAAAGGTGAATTATTCAGTTCAATTTGATCGTTCATAAGATATTGAGAGCTTTCAAATTCATTCATTTCCATACTTTCCAGCTTGAGTTTTAAACCTTCCTTCTGAAAATAGAGGGGCTTGAATTCATGGTTGAACTCATGTCCCTCTGTGATTAAATGAGTGGCATTTGTGGAGTTTATTTTTTCATTCTGGAAACTATTTCTGTGTTCCTTTATGCGGGCTTTGAACGTTCTTCCAGTTTGACCTATATAAAACATCGGACATGACCCACATGATAATTAATACACTCCTGATTTTTCTGAAACTGAACTTATTTTTTGGTTGTTCTTGATGTGCATGCCCAAGTTGTTGTTGGTTTTGAAAGCAATATTTACACCTTTGTTGTGCAGAAAATTTGAAATATTCGTAGTGGGTTGGCCTAAGTAGGTTGAGATTCTATAACTTTTATCCTCATCTCTTCGAATAGGGTAAACTTCCTTCAAAGCTTAGCTGTATAACTTTTTTGATAAGAGATAATGTATTAGACTGCTATCGTATTCATGGTTGACGGCTATTTGTTTTATTATGTACAGTTCTTTATTGAAATTCGCCTCTGACCAGGAAACATTTATCAGTTGTGGATCATACTATTGAATGCTGCTACAGGTGGATGGACGAATTATGAATGATAATATCTGTATGTTTATTATTAACTTTCGTTATTATCAAATCGAAAAAATTTATAGAGTCGTCCTTTTCCATCTCTATGGTGAATGTGATGAAGGGTGGAGAGAATTGATGAAATTCAAGAACTTAGTCAATGGTCTGTTCGTTCCTATGAAACATACCAGGATATCATCTACATATCTATACAAATACACGAAACATCTTACCAGTGGGTTACTGTGTATTTTTCTCTTTCCATTGTCCACGAAAATGTATTGCCAGAATGGGACTGTTTCTCATACTGATGATGATGATGATGAATAAATTCCACATATGCCACCCATTTATTCACAGAGGGACATGAGTTCAACCATGAATTTAACCACCTCCATTTTCAGAAGGAAGGTTGAAAACCTAACTTGTTGAAGAGTATGGAACTAAAACAAATTCAAAAACTCTCAATATCTCATGAACGATCAAAGTGACTGAATAATTTTGCCATTATTAAAACTGTTTATTTCCCAAGAAAAGTTACGGTACTTTCGAAAATTTAATTCATTCATATAGTTGATAAATTCATACCTGACATACAGGTAGATTCATTCATTAGCAAGTAGGCATACAAGTAGGTAATATTTTTGAGTATAAAATAGTCGTAATTTAGAAGTAACTTATTATTTTGAGAAAACTATTGTATAGCGAAACAAATGTCGCCGTTTTTTGACAGTGAAAATCATACAATAATTTGTATCAATGAGTTCAAATTTTTTGGTTCTTCAATTCATTTTCTTTATTTTTCAATTGAACAATTCCAATTTCGCTATTGGGTTTTATTGGGTTTCATATCTAGAACTCAGTTTCATTTCCTTTTGACACTGATGTCTCATCAGTTGTTTCATTATGGTGTTTGAATAAATATCTTTATCACTGTAGATAGTGTGAGTACAAGAAGTTTTTGTTAGCACCCATCATTTTGTTAATTATCAATTTCCTTTATAACATTGACAGATAGATGAAACTGGAAAAGACTTCACTCTGAAAAAATTGCGTTAGCTCAATGGTTTCCACGTAACGTGTTCTCATTTTCTATACAGGGTGAAAACTCTGCAAATTCGACAACATTTTAAACTCGATAGGGACAACTTGCCTGAAATATTTATATTTTCAAAATGGCGGCACTTACGGTTATACCGGAAATAGCTGTCAAACTAGTTATTTTAAATGAAACACAAAACACTACTTGTCTGGTGGATGTTCTTGGTATGCTGGATCCAAAATGCTTAAAGTTTTCAATAATTTCTTTTGACAGTATTTAGTGATGGTTTTTTCCCGGAAATCGGGTCGCAAATGTCATACATGTCCTTCAAATAACTTCATCAACTTCTCCGTACGTTATAAATAAATTCAAATAATCTTCGTTTATGTAATTTAATTGTCCCGGCATGATTTATTATTGACAATTTGCAAATGATAAATAGTGACATTATCGTATCAATTGATCGTTTTCCAAGGCCACGCCGTCATGGCCAACTGACAGAATTTCGAAACACTATAATGAGTATTCTGTCGACAGAAAAATATTAAACTGCAAATGAGGTAAATTAATTTCATAGTTATTGTACAACGATGAAAATAAAAGCAATGAAAATTAATTGGCCTCCGTGGCGACTTCATTGCTTCCAGTGGCGCATTTGCTTTTTCAGCTGCAGGAAAACCCGGAAAAACCTGCAGCACCACAGCATCTGAAAATCTTGATCTGCCAAAGTCCTCTCACTCATAAAACAAAATGTAGGGAGTCTCCAGAGTCTTCAATAGCTTCAATACATCGCCTGCAAATATTCAAAAAACTACTTATTTTCGGAATAGGTATCTTNACATCGCCTGCAAATATTCAAAAAACTACTTATTCTCGGAATAGGTATCTTTATAGAAAGTTACCCTCATTTTCAATGCACAATACGATTAAATCATATAAGCGGGCGGTTTCCATTTGAAAAAAGCCACTTCAGACGATTTATTGAATTTCATTTATATTCTTCTTTTTTGACTACCCTGTATTGATAATTATCGAAATTCCATATAAAATGTTTTGAATTTGGTTCTACTCTGTAAGGAACTCGACCAAAATATAATGATAAAGGTTTCCTTATAGGAACAATTGATATTTATTGTAGGGTTTGCAAACATCATTTTTGACATAAAAATTCAAATATGTCAAAAACAGTGAGACTGAGGTATATAACATTATACACAAAAAGTATTTAGATTCTGATGAAGAATCAAAACATGTAATAATATATAGGGCGTTCTATTCAAAATAACAAAGTTGACACCTACTTCTGATATAACCAAAAGTAACGTCATCTTGAGAATTTTTAATCGAGTCGTGCTTATCGATTTCAGTATACTGTCAAATTTTCAGATTTTTTCTAATTATAGGTTTCCCAAAATCGATCGTTCAGTTTCTGGAGATCTACCCTGTATACATACTGTCCTCAATAATATATTTGGTAATCTTTTTCTTATTTCATGTTTTTCCAATCTCCAGTATCACAAAATTGACCTAAAACAAATACTGATTCATTATTTTGAAGTTACACTATAATGTGGATCCTTTTGTTACTTTCCTATCATCTCATCCACACTTTAGAAAGCATTTAGAATTTGTCCAACTGTCTGATTACTGAAATTCTCATAAAAATAATATTTTTTGAAAACTACTTATTCCAAGTTGAAATTGTCAGTCAATCCACCATCTGTTTAGCAATAAAACATTTCATTTGTTCTTTCAGCTTACCTCCTTCCCAATCAACTCCACCCCCAGAGCCAGAAAAGCAACCACCTCCCAAAAATGGCTGCACTAAATTTTTCACCACCTGTAGAAAAAAGATGTGTAAGTGCTGCGACAAAAAAGAGAAATCGGAGAAGAAGGGAAAGTCGAAGAGCCCAGTGAGCTGCTTCAACTGTCTCAAAAAGAAGAAGAACCCACCCGCTACTATAGTTATTGAAGACGAAGTCAATAAAAAAACGAATTGCTTCGATAGGCTGAAATGCTGTAAAACAAAAAAAATTGGCGATCTGAGCTGCTTCCCGAAGGCTAAGCGGAAAGAAAGTTGGGCTGAAAGAAGAGACAGCATACTCAGTACTCCCACTCCTCCAAAGTATGTATCAAACCAACTTTTGTTGTGAATATCATAAAAATAGACACTACACTTAAAGGAAGAATGCTTAGAGTTCGAATTGCATATACTTTTTGATAAAAATAGATTGCGAAAAATAATCTGAACACTTTATTTCTCATAGATGCATATGGTAATTGATTGATTACTTTTGAATAGTGATTACACATTATTATTTTTCTGTCACAATGGAATTTTTTCAGTAGTAGCACTTTTGAAGATTTTTGAAGATCGTTTGTAATTTGTTTTTAGAATACGTAGGTATATCATTAGAATTTTTGGAAAGTTATCGAGATGCAGAAAATTTTCATAAATAAATTGATAATAATAATGAATATTTGTTCAGTCATCCAAATTTGTAGTTCACTTGGTAGTAACTATAGAAAAAATACCTAAATGGTTGTTTTATATAGAATTAGAAGCAGTTCGAAGAAATCCTAGTTAATCGCTAAATAATATCCAATGATAATTTTGCTTTTAAGTAATCTATCATTGACCAGTGCCAATAATTTTTGAAACAAAAAAAAGTTGTAGGATGAAACCCATTGAGAAATGAAGAAAATATGACGAAAATGAAGGAAAAAAATAATTTACGGGCAATCTGAGGTCGGATAGTGAAAGGGGGTGGGTTTTTAAGAGTAAAAAATTGTTTATCGCGATTTTCGGCAAAAGTACAAGTGCTATGGTGAAAACTTGAACATCAAAGATGTAGGTGAGGAAAGATCTACAACTTTTTGTGAGTTAAATAATATCCAATGATAATTTTGCTTTTAAGTAATCTATCATTGATCAGTGCCAATCATTTTTGAAACAAAACAAAGTTGTAGGATGGAACACATTGAGAAATGAAGAAAATATGACGAAAATGAACGAAAAAAATGATTTACGGGCAATCTGAGGTCGGACAGTGGAAGGGGGTGGGTTTTTAAGGGTGAAAAATTGTTTATTGCGATTTTCGGCAAAAGTACAAGTGCTATGGTGAAAACTTGAACATCAAAGATGTAGGTAAGGAAAGATCTACAATTTTTTGTGAGAACACTTTTTTACTAAACCTAAAATTTATGAGAAAAATTCAAATAACCGATTTTTTGGTTTTTCATTTTTCGGCAAAAGTACAAGTGCTATGGTGAAAACTTGAACATCAAAGATGTAGGTAAGGAAAGATCTACAACTTTTTGTGAGAACACTTTTTTACTAAACCTAAAATTTATGAGAAAAATTCAAATAACCGATTTTTTGGTTTTTCATTTTTATCTTCTGCATTTTTTTCGCCAAATTTGATGAAAATTTACCATCTCATGTCCCAAACATACTATGATTTTTTGGATTTGAAATATTCATTTTTTCCGTTATTTTGACTCAATATCGAAAACCACCGAAAGCACCAAATCAAAAACTCTCACATCAAAATATCTTTTTTTTTAATTGGTATGATTTCTGTTTGTTGATATTTCTACCTTTTGATGGTGTAAAAAAACTATACATTACTTCCGCAAGTCTTCACAGAAAATAGGAAAGAACTAAAAAACTGGAATCCGAAAACATTAATGTCATCACTATTTAAAATTCAGAGAATTTATTACCAAATTAGATAAAAACTTACTTTTCCATGTCCCAAACATACTACGATTTTTTGGATTTGAATTATTCATTTTTTCTCGTTATTTTGATTCAATATCGAAAAAGCACCGAAAGTCCCGAATTAAAAACTCTCACGTCAAAATATCTTTTTTTTTTAATCGATATGATTCTTGTTTGTTGATATTTCTACCTTTTGAGGGTGTAAAAAACTATACATTACTTTCGCAAATCTTTTCAGAAAATACGAGAGAACTAAAAAAAAAATCGAATTGGAAAACATTCTTTTCATCATTAGGTAAAATTTAGAGATATTTATAGAAACTTTCACTTCAATTACTTGAAAAATGTAAGATTCTATGTTACACTGATGAACAAAATAATTTCAAAAATTGAATTCTCTAACATATGTTTGAATGTCGAGATGAGAGTTAATTCTTGAAAAGGAGAGAAATTTTTTTGCAGAGTTGTTAGTGTTTTTTGAATCCAATGTGTTGTCAATTAAGAAGCCTGAGTATTTGAAGCAATCTTGATGTTGAGTGTACTTATATCTAACAAACTGTAATATTATTGCGTTGGTCTGCTTCATTTTCATTACCAATTTATTTATATTGAGAAAACTACACATTGAAAATCATTATGAAATATTGCTATTGATCAGAATCACTATAAAACAAAATCACTCTTTCAGATTCACAATGATTGAATTATATCTCCCAGTATAAAATATTATTTTCATTTCTGTTGTGGAAATCTGTGCAAATTCATAAAAACACCCAACTTTTCTTTCATATCCACATGGTTATAGTGAAAGTATTTTTGAGGACAAAATACAAGCACTACAGGAAACTTTTCAAGGGGCTCTAAGAGCGGTGCCTGTGCTAAAGTAGTGATTCACATAGGGTTTGAATCGCTGTAGATTGAATTCATTCAGGAAAATGTTCTCAGGAAGTTTATTTCTCTCGAGCGTAGTTCTCCAAATGAGAGAGTTTTTGAACAGTGGAGTTCGAAGAGTACTCAGTTGAACCTCAAAACGATAAGCAGCCACAGTCCGTCGCGAATTTCTGATATGTATCTTTGAAATGAAAAAAGTGTCTATCGTGAATGCAAGATACTTAACACTATCGCAATTTTCACGTTGTCATATCCAAATTGATAATATCAAGCACCGGATTTATACGAGATCGGTCAAAAAATAAGGTGACTGTTCAAACTTCGCGGGCGATTTTTTGTTTTTTTATAGTGATACACCCGTCTCAAACATATGTTTACATTCCCACATGTCCAGTTTATTGGTGAGAAGCATAAAAGAGTTTTGCGTGTTCGGTGGTTTTTTGGTGTCTAAAAAATGAATTAAAGAATTTGCATCAAATTTCGTGTAAAAAATGCAATTCAGTCCTCAAAAACACTCGAAATGTTGACAGTGGCATACGGTGACTGTACTCTTAGTCGGAAAAATGTTTGAGAGGCCGAGAAGATGTGAATGACGACGCTCGCCCTGGATGCCCTAGCACATTAGGTTAGTTTGGGTTAGGTTTAAAGTGAGTTTAAAGGTTGCGCAACCCGCAAGGATTCATGGTGGCTGACACCTATCCACACTCGGCCAAATAAATCCAGCTTCTTAACGAAGCCGATTAGTTTGTATGGTGAGTGGTCTTTCAGGTCGGATGATAAGAGTACGGATCCCCCAGTACATTAACAATCGATGAAAATGTCGAAAAAGAGAAAGTTTCTGAGGAAGTAGACATATCGATTTAATTTTTTTCGGAAGTTTTGGGCATGTAGCGTGTGGCAGCGAAGTCCGTTTCAAAGTTGCTGAAGTTTGATCAGAAAAACCGTCACATGAGCATCGTTCAGGAATTGTTGAATGACGTCAACGGCGATTCAGATTATCTCGAAAGGGTCATAATTGGTGACGAATCATGGGTATGGTTCCAATGGAAGAGCCCAGAAGAGCCAACATCAAAAAGAGCACGCCAAGTTCGATAAAATGTCGAAGTTTTGCTCCCTGTTTTATTCGATCACCATGGCGTAATGCATCAGGCGTAATGGCGAAATGCACCGTGATCATGCCGCAGCCACCGTATACACCCGATTTGTCCCATTGCGACTTTTTTTTGTTCCCAATATTGAAGAAACCCATAAAAGGACGGCGTTTTGCAATAATTTAGGAGACAAAAACTGAATCACTGAGACAGCTCAAAAACATACCAAAAAGGGCATATCAGGACTGCTTTGAGTAATGAAAAAAACGCTGGCACAAGTATACTATTACTGCTGGGGACTGCTTTGGAGGGGACAAAATAGAAATTGATGAATAATTTTTTTTGTGGAAAAATTAAAATTAACCTTTTTTTTAACAGACCTCGTATTACTCAGTTTTTACAATCAAATTCTATTATTCTGATTATTAACTGACAAATATAGTCTCTTCTGTCTGACTGTAGAGTAGGGAGGGTGAGTGTAGGCCCACAGCACTTAGGCCACATGTGACCCATTGTACATCCTCCCGAAGAGTTGTCCTCCTAGGACATCGTCCAACCTGTTCTTTCCAGAAAGGTAGACAGGTCATTGGGAGACATTTCCTTTATATCGGCAGTTGTAGGCCAAGACTCGCCGAACAGACACTCTCTTATTGGCGATACTTGCGATACTTAGTTGACAGTGGTCAGTCAGAAATCCTACTGTTGAGGGTAGGTTGTTCCTGGTCATCGCCAATATAGTATGTTCTGTCTGTCTGTAGAATAGGGAGGGTGAGTGTAGGCCCACAGTACTTAGGCCACATGTGACCCATTGTACATTATCCCGTGGAGTTGTCCTCCTAGGTCATCGTCCATCCTGTTCTTTTCAGGAAGGTGTACAGGTCACTATGATATAACTCTCGGCATCGGCAGGTGTAGGCCAATACTCGCCGAATAGATACTCTCTTATTGATGAAAATTCGGGACACTCGCATAAGACATGCCTGACAGTTTCGTCTTTCTGTTTCCACATCCTGCATAGAGGTATGTCCACTAGCTCTATAATATGGAGGTGTTAACTTAGTTGACAGTGGCCAGTCAGAAAACCTACTGTTAAGCGTAGGTTTTTCCTGCTCATCGCCAGATATTTCTTCGGCAGCAGGGTGATCCTGGTAAGACTGCATCCTTTGATTCCATCCCATCTCTTTGGGGATTGAGCATGGGTGTGACGTTTGGCTAGCTCCGCAATTGTCGAAGTTATCAGGCCGTAGGTGTCACCGGGCCCTAAAATTCTTAGTTCAGACCCTTCCTTGGCTGAAGAGTCGGCAATGCGATCATCTTTACTCATGTCGTGCCCTTTAACCCACCTCAGGATAATGTTATTATCTACCGAGGCCGATATAGTCTTTTAAATCAGTATTGCTTTTGTTATGGTTCTAGGCCAGGGGTCTCCAAACTACGGCCCGCGGGCCAAATCCGGCCCGCCAGTGTCATCAATCCGGTCCGCGACGGCCAATGATTTACTGTCATCAATCTGGCCCGCGACACCCAATGATTACCTAATTGTTGTTACTATTGCTGTGATAAGTTGAAGAGATAAGATAATTTTTGCTTAGGTCACGCACTTTGTGACAATCCTAGTCTACAAATATAGTTAAGGGCAGAAATTGGCCCTTGGAATAAACTGAAAAAATCATTGTGGCCCGAAGGCTTCAAAGTTTGGAGACCCCTGTTCTAGGCTAATATCACTAATATCACAAAATGTTATCAAAGTATCATTCCCATACAAATAGAATTTGTATAGGGAACAATTTCTTTAGGAATACATACTATGCAAAATTATCAAAAATAATCTTCGTTCACAAGGTATCAGTTATGTAATTTAACCCTGATGTCATACTGTGATAATTCTGATAACTTATTTGCTATCATCTATTTCACGCATGAATTCTTCTTTCAACATCCGAATTTCTTATTTATTATGTCAATAACAGTAATATGTTACACGGTCTTCATAAACAGATGATTCAATTTTTTATTAGTGCATTAGTTGTATTAAATTCGGGAGCTCGAAATGTATCAGTAAGTTGATATTGAAACAATCGTTCAAGTTTTCAGTGCCTCAGATATGAAACCAAAATCAAGCAAAGCATGGAACTCAACATGGTATGACAGATTTTTGAAAAAGGTCCACAAACATTTTGGTACAAAGTAATTCATCAGTGGGAAATTTGACATTGAAATAGCAGTTATTTATTTCAAATAATTCAAAAATAGATAGAATTTGTTAATGAGAATATACATCTATGCATAAAAAAAACTTTTTTTCATTATAGAGTCAACAATCTCTCTTTTGTAACAGTATATCATTTCGATGATGTCTCAATATACAAACACTTATAATTAAAAGAAAGTTAATTTTAATAATAATTCATTTTCAGGTCGAAATGTTCGAAAGATTGCTGTAAAGATGTTTTACGAAAAATATTCTGTATCAATTTGTGTTGCAAGAAAAAAGTTGTGGAAGTACCTGTTCGAAAGGCTTCGATCATCAGCAAGAAAAAAAGCTTGACTCCTACCACAGCTCCACCTCCAGAGGTAAGAATGATTAGAGAAATATAGCAGGATTAGGAAGGTTAGGCCCGGAGCTATTGGGTCTATTCGATCCTCCATCGCAACCCGCAAGGGTTTATTGTGGCTCACACCTATTCACACTCAACCAAATAAACCCAACTTCTTAACGAAGCCGATTAGTTTGTATGGTGAGTGGTCTTTCAGGTCAGATGCTAAGAGTACGACTCTGCTCAACTCTAAAATTCAGATTGTGTCCCCAGCGGGGCAGGCACGAAGTGTGTGCTCTGCTGTTTTATCATTTTCCCAACAGAGGTGACACACACTGTCTTCCGATCTTCCGACAGTCCAAGTCTCTGCATATGATGATTCAAATGACAGTGACCTGTGAGAAGGCTTGTTAGACATCGTAGTTCACCTCTACTGTAGTCCAACAACTGTTTGGTATTAGGCTTCGAAGGGTGGATAAACACATTGGGGTGAGCCAATCCTGGAAGATTCTACCAGAAATCCATAAATCTTTAGGCAAAGCCTAAAGCGATGCCAATGACAGGTTCTAATCCGATGAAGCTGCTTGCAGCACCTTCTTTTGCGAGGGAGTCAGCAGCCTCATTACCTTCCAGGCCAGTGTGGCTAGGAATCCAGACCAGAGACAATCTGTTAAGTCTTCGTATCGAGGAGATCGTTTTTGGCAATTTGCTACCAATTTAGACGTTGCTCGGTAGGAACCTAAAGTTTCCAAAGCCCGACTGCCCGAATTGATTTGTGTATGAGGTTGAATTCTTCCAATCTCTCCGCGCACAATTCAATAGCATTAATTTCCGTTTGAAATACAGTCGCATAGGTTTCTAGGCAGGTTGATATCTCTGTCCTGGGTCTGTGACTGAAAACAACTGCACCAGAACCGGAAGGTGTTTGTGATCCATCTGTGAACCAACTATCTGTCACTCAACCAAATAAACCCAGCTTCTTAACGAAGCCGATTAATTTGTATGGTGAGTGGTCTTTCAGGTCAGATGCTAAGAGTACGGCTCTGCTAAACTCTAAAATTCAGATTGTGTCCCCAGCGGGGCAGGCACAAAGTGTGTGCTCTGCTGTTTTATCATTTTCCCAACAGAGGTGACACACACTGTCTTCCGATCTTCCGACAGTCCAAGTCTCTGTATATGATGATTCAAATGACAGTGGCCTGTAAGAAGGCTTGTTAGACATCGTAGTTCACCTCACTGTAGTCCAACAACTGTTTGGTATCAAGCTTCGAAGGGTGGATAAACGCATTGGAGTGAGCCAATCCTGGAAGATTCTTCCAGAAGTCCATAAATCTTCTTATCATCCAGATGTTCAATCTGTTTGGCAAAGCCTGAAGCGATGCCAATGACAGTTTCTAATCCGATGAAGCTGCTTGCAGCACCCTCCTTTGCAAGATAGTCAGCAGCCTCATTGGCTTCCAGGCCAGTATGGCCAGGAATCCAGACCAGAGACAATCTGCTGAGTCTTCGTATCGAGGAGATCGTTTTTGGCAATTTGCTACCAATTCAGACGTTGCTTGGTAGGAGCCGAACGTTTCCAAAGCCGCTTGACTGCCTGAGAATACTTTTATTGACTTGTGTATGAGGTTGAATTCTTCCAATCTATCCGCGCACAATTCAATAGCGTAAATTTCCGTTTAAAATGCAGTCGCATAGCTTCCTAGGCAGATTGATATCTCCGTCCAGGGTCTGCGACTGAAAACAACTGCACCAGAACCGGAAGGTGTTTGTGATCCATCTGTGAATCAACAAGTATCTGCTCTCAATATTCCCTTCTACCAGAGGATCTAGTTCTCTCTACTCGGGAACAGTACGTTATAAGGCAGTTCGTAGTTGACAGTTGGAGGTATAAAGTCAGAGGTCATTTCCAGAATTCTGTGACTTTCAGTGTCAGCCAACAGTCTGTTGCACTCTGCATTGAATTAATTTGTGCAATTGGCAAATTGCACAAGTCTATATGCAGTCCATCTAGCCTCTCCCTCCAGAAAAATGTGGAGAGGAGGTAGATTTTGAAGGATCTCCAAGACCGCTGACGGTTTGGTACTGATGGCTGACAGTCATCACATAAATCCAATGGACCTAAACCCCAAGTTCTAACACAAATCCTTCGACATGTTCATAGGGACAGTCTGGCTTTGTGTAAAACCTTGGTGAGTTTTTTTATCAAGGATGAGGAAAACACGCATAATGCTAATGTATTCATTTGTTGTATCAAGAAAACTAGAGCACCACTCAAGTCAATGTACCACCATCAATTATTTTCTGCATCATAAATTTTTTGAGTATTGTTCACATTTTTCCAAATGTATTTTTAAGCATTTTCAAGGTACAGCTAGAATACTTTTGAAGAGATCTGATCTAAGTGATCTAAAAATCAGTTTTAAAGAATGTTATATTTTTCAGGACACCACACCAAAAATAGACTTGAGTCTTGTTGAGCACAGTTCACATATGAAAGCGGCAATACCGATTCTTCCCATATGCCTAGCCTGGTTCTGTTTGGTGTTGAATTGTTTGCTTCCTGGAACAGGTGAGTTTTTTGTAATTATTTTTCTCTATTTCAATGATTCACTGCTCGATATACTATTGATGAAAAGAATTAGTCAATACAATCAATACATACATAGTATAAAACAAAGTCGTTTCTAGCTCTCTGTCCCTATGCAAGCTTAGATTTTTAAAAGTACTTGATTCGAAAGAAAGGTTTATATGTATTGAGCGTTCTAACGAAAACTTGACCTTCCCTGTAAGTCAGAACCGGACGTGTAATCAAAAATTTCAAAGAACACTTCAATTTTCATTTCTAGGGAGAGTTAAGTTTTGGTCCCAAAAAAGTATAACATTTCTGCCCTTTCGTTTTTTTAGTTCTGGGTATCACAGATACCGGTGATTTATTACTTTTCAAATTTAATATAATCTCCATAACTTCTGCTTCATTTGTCTCCGTTAAAAAAATTGAGTTTGGATTATTTTTATATCTGACAGGTTCTGCGTCTATTTTGTTACTTGAATCTTTTGCCATTTTTTCACCAATATCAGTAAAGTGTTTACAAAACTCTTCAGATATTTCTCTGATAAGGCTGGACATAGCAGATCACCTCGTGTATGTTATAAACATTTGTTTTATTTTTTAGGGACCGTATTCAGCGGTTTGTTTTGTCTGTGCATTGGAATACCAAGGTTCTCTCAAAAAGATGGTCCTAGAGCTAGGATTGGTTCCTTCATCATAAATTGCATCATAGGATTCAGTCAATTTTTCACTGTCCTGTTCTGTTTGGTCGGCTGGGGCTGGTCAATTTGGTGGGGAGTTATCATGTTGAAAGTAGCAAGTGAGTATCAACCGATTTACACAACATTTCTGAATATTCATTCTTCTTATTATTCATAGAAGGAAAGTATACGGGTTGCAAATAGTTCATTGGTGGTGTTGGTGGTGTTGGTGAAGAAAAGAATATAGTCTAAAATATTGATCTCCTGATATTAGGTTGAGCGTTTAAGTTAAACGCTCGACTTAATATCAGGAGATCAATATTTAAGTTGAACGCTGTTCAACTTAAATTTTCCATGATGAGGAAATGAAATGGAAGGTAGAAGAGTGGCCAGGGGAAATCTATGTGATGCTATAGAGCAATTCTGGTCTAATAAAAGGCTACAGAAAATGTTTGTTACTTAATTTGTTACTTAATTTTTTCTTTTGTAACCAGTGAAGTGAATGCCACATCATCAATGTAAATTGAACAAATGTCTATGAGTCTGTTTGTACTGATGAAGAGCAATAATGTACACAAAATGCTTACAGGGGATTGATTTGATATTATTTTCATCATTACTATTATTATTACACTATTCATAGCTCATTTGGGAGTGTTTTCATCTCTCATTATTATTTCTCTATATTTTAATTTTTTATTCTTGTTGTTCAATTCGTTTAATATTCAGATCAACTCTCATACTTTTGTATTTCATACTAATTGTTCATTTCACATGTCCTGATGATATTTTTAATAGAATCATCCGAATATTTCATTCCAAGTATTTTCAATATATCATTCATTAATTTTCCTCACATGACAAAATCCCAAATTAGCTCCATTTTGATATTAATAATCATGTAAGTTTGAACTTCTATTCTGTTTTAAAAAAATCTGTTTAAAATTTATTTTTCCGTTAACCAGCTGTTGCACTCCTACGAACGACAACTCTCAGAAGTCGAAACTTGTACGAGCTAAGCATTAACGGGGTCTCACCTTTTAACGTGTGATTCCTATTATATGAAGTACTTTTTTAGACAATGGATGTCCAAACCTCCCAGCTTCCACCGAGAAATTTTGGACTTCCATTGTCTAAGACTTTTTTCAGATAATGAAAGTCTGAATCTTCAAAGTTCAGCAATAAACATTGTCAGTCACATTCAAAAAATACCAATTTGATCAGAACCAACCTGACGTAATTGTAAGATAAATGCAATTTTGTAAGTTTGGACTTCTTCTGCGCTTTTTTAGACAATGAGGGTTTAAAACTCCAACATTCACCAATCAACATGCTTAACCACATTCAAATAATACGATCAGAACCAAGCTATCACCATTTGGAGATAACCATTGTCTTAAACGTTTTTTTAGATAATGGTCCAAATCTCTAAAGTTCTTTCACTTTCAATTATTCAAATCGCTTTCTACACAATGACAGTCCAAACGTCTAACATTTGCCGATAAACATCGTGGATGTAGGCCACATTCAAATGATACTATCAAGATTAAAAGAAAGTTAGAGTCATTGACAGATGATCATGGAACTCCGGACTTTCATTTTCCAAAGCGAATTTTCGGGCAATAAGAGTCTAAAACTCCAACATTCACTAGTTCACATTCTCAACCACATTCAGATTATACGATCAGAACTATTGGGAGATAACCATTGTCTGAAATGTTTTTTCAGATAATTATTCAAATCGCTTTCTACACAATGACAGTCCAAACGTCTAACATTTGCCGATAAACATCGTGGATGTAGACCACATTCAAATGATACTATCAAGATTAAAAGAAAGTTAGAGTCATTGGCAGATAATCATGGAACTCCGAACTTTCATTTTCCAAAGCGAATTTTTAGACAATAAGAGTATAAAACTCCAACATTCACTAGTTCACATTCTTAACCAAATCTATTATTCAAATTGCTTTCTAACCATGAGAGTCCAAACCTTCAACATTCGTCGTTAAACATTGTAGACTACATTCAAATGATACTATCAAGATGAGAAGAAAATTAGGGTCATTGACAGATGATCATGGAACTCCGGACTTTCATTTTCCAAAGCGAATTTTCGGACAATAAGAGTCTAAAACGCCAACATTCACTAGGTCACATTCTCAACCACATTCAAATTATACGATCAGAACTATTGAGGGATAACCATTGTCTGAAATGTTTTTTCAGATAATAGAAGTCCAAGTCTCTGAAGTTTTTTTGTCTCCTATTATTCAAATTGCTTTCTAACCATGAGAGTCCAAACCTTTAACATTCGTCGTTAAACATTGTGGACTACATTCAAATTATACCATCAAGATGAGGAGAAAGTTAGGGTCATTGACAAATGATCAGGGAACTCCTGACTTTCATTTTCCAAAGCGAATTTTTAAACAATAAGAGTATAAATTTCAACATTCAGGCAACAACATCAGAACCAAGCTATCATCATTGGGAAATTGACATTGTCTAAAACTATTTTTCAGATAATGGAAGTCGAAAACTCTAAAGTTCTTTCTTTTCTCTTCCATTATTCCAATCGCTGGTTAGATAATGAATTTTCAAACCTCTTACATTTACCGATAAACATTGTGGACTATATTCAAATGATACTATCGAAATCAGTATACAATGACAGTATACTAAACATACCTAACCACAATCAAATAGTACTTAGATGATTAGAACCAAGTTGGCGTCATTGGGAGACAATGGTTTTAGACAATGGAAGACTTCCATTGTCTAAAATGATTTTTCAGGATTTCCATAATCTTTTTCGGACAAGGATGTAGGGATATCAGATATTGTGTTTCAGTTTGATAGTCAGATGTCTATCGCCTTCAGCTCACTTCGTACCGCCCTTTCAACTAGAGTAGCCTCCTCTGAGGACGGGTAGTGCTTATATATCCCAATGGAAGTCTTCGGAAGCAATGCTACTGAACGATCAAGTTTCACTTTTCAAGGTTATTATCAGTTTATTCAGAAGTTTGTTTATTAATTCCTATGTATAGGTATATTATAAAATGTCATGAATATACTCATACTATTATCATGATTATTATCAAGAAGCACAAGTAGAGTTGAACGCGACACAGTCGACCAGCGACGGCCATCGTTATATTTTCAGGGGATAATTCAAACAATACAAGAATATCTTATGACTTGTTTCTCTCGGAGTTTGAATCGTTCAAGTACAATCTCATATTTCTAAAAGTGTCAATAAATGTATATGCTTTTGAACATTTTCATAACACTTTATAATCAAGATATTTCTTGATTTCAGAAAAACATAAGAGATTCAAGCACTTAGAAGCGATCGAGCAAGCCAATATAACCCATCAACTGAGCCAAAACAACAGTAAGAGGGACCCAGAAAATCGACCGTAAACAAGGTTGAAGTGAAATATACTCAGAAATTGTTTTTAAACACGCTTTAAATTCTCTAAATATAATATTCCTATATTTCAAGTAACTTGATGAACAGAGGATATCCAAAAAATCTAGAATCTTGTCTGTAGTCCTACTTCTGAATCGTTAAATTTTTGTATGTCCACTTGTTCAAATCACTGATCAATTGTACAAATTGTTGATAGGACATTTTTGCTGGTCAAAAATGCATTTTGTAATAACTGTAGATAATAATGCAATAATGAAAAAAATGATATTTTTTGTAACAAATTTGTAGAATTTTTTTAGAATTGGACGATGGTTGTTACTTTTGTATAATATGTAAATATAATTATATTTGTAGACTATTTCACTGGTGTAGATTCCTTTACTGTTTGATGTAGAGAGTATTTTCATTTTACATTATTGGGCATTTCAGTTGTTATAGAATTTTTGTAGGTAACAATGAAAACTGTCTATCTGAATTTAATGTTTGATATGTGAAAAAAAGGTTAGAAACCGCTATATTAAAATCTGTTTCGAGACCGCTTGAGCTACCGAAGATCTTTCAGTCTTCAAATATCGAATAACTAAAGGAAAACTGAATTATAAACAATACTTTTAAGTGAATATTGATATGCAGTGACGTAAAATTATCATTCAGGTACAGATATTATCATTCAAAATGTTATATTAACATATTATAGGTCAAATGTATTCGTCTTTCCAGTTTTGAAAATTTATTTCAATGGAAAAAACCAGTATGCACTCATTTTTGTAAGTTTCCTGAAAATGAAAATAATCTGCACTTATTTTTGAAAAATGACCAATGACCAATTGCATCCATTTGAAATTCATATAATTATATTAGGAACATCAAAAATTGACATCAGGTGTCAAAACTACTTTTTGTGTTTGTTGGTTATGTTCACCCTGTCGTTTCATCTACAACTGCGAGAGACATAAAATGTGACGAGGTAACTAACGAAGTACTTTAGTTGACCTTGGTAGTGTCTACCGCAACTGTAGACGAAACGTCAGCTATAAAAACCTGTAAACTACCAATAAACCCGAAAACATTTTTGGAACATTCAACAAGTTTTTGTCCTGAAGTCTATGTTGTACTGAAGAATCAGCGAACACTTGGCCACGAAAGGTGGCCTTCACAAGTGGTACGATAAAAGAAGTAAAATAGGTGAGAACAAATTTTGTTGAGCGGTTTTATTAAAAAAAAGATAATAATGATAAGTTCTTTGCATATATTATATTTGATTCACATCTTTTTCATAGTGTACTACTATAGTACTAGTCAATTGAGGTAGTTGTGAAAAAATATGTAATCTGCCAATTTGTAGTTGCGGCCATCTTGAGTTCAGATCTTTTTCATGTGTTGTTCTACCCTAATTGGAATGCTCCGTGGTTCATTAAGTGAAATAACGTTTAATAGGGAGCAGCGTTTATTATTGAATTTTACGTTAACATAAGACTTGGATATGTGGTCCTGTACACCATTTTATTTCTCCTTCCTTTTTTTCACCACCCCCTTTCTCGAGTGTCAACTGTCTCAATTCACTTGTCACTAGAATGCGTTCTATTATACCACATTCATCTCCCTTCTTTAAATTTAGAGATCCACCACCCTATTATCTATTTCAATGATACATAGTATAAAACAAAGTCGTTTCTAGCTCTCTGTCCCTATGTATGCTTAGATTTTTAAAACTACTTGATTCGAAAGAAAGGTTTATATATATTGAGCGTTCTAACGAAAACTTGACCTCCCCTGTAAGTCAGAAACGGACGTATAATCAAAAATTTCAAAGAACATTTCTAGGGGGACCAATTCTGATATGGAAATCATAGTCGAAACTTTACCCCCCTGCGGTCAGCAACTACCCCTCCCCACTATTTCTTTCAATGGCATAGGAGGTCGAGTGATACATCATGTGAAAGGTCTTCTTCTGTCTCTCTATTACACTGGCTTACACTCGAATCCCCGAATGCCGATTGTATATGTTTATTTATTCAGGATGGAGCTTAGCTCCCCTACCCTTTCGACGTGTG
This sequence comes from Leptinotarsa decemlineata, assembly GCF_000500325.1. Lineage (NCBI taxonomy): Eukaryota > Metazoa > Arthropoda > Insecta > Coleoptera > Chrysomelidae > Leptinotarsa > Leptinotarsa decemlineata. The sequence continues at coordinate 2,318 of NW_019293608.1, read as the reverse complement.
TCTCTCAAGAGGACAAATGACACAACTAACTGAAATTGATGACGGTATGAAGGTCCTCAGTCATCCGTACCACCCTTCACGTTGTACCACTACCTGGCTGGGATGTTTGGGTGAGAAAATTATGCATCCGTTAACGAAGGATATAAGGGCATCATTCGACTCAGTGTCGGGACCTTCTTAATCGTGAGGGTCATCTACATCATAATCTATAGCTCCCTAACTCATGTTTTATCGGAAGTCTCCGCGCTATCGAGAACTAGCCGATTCCTCGACTAAATGGACTGCTGAATGGAATATAGCTGCATAAATCTTTCCCTAAACGCCTGAAGCGTTATCAGAGGGTGCAGACTTTTGATCTGTCCCTCGAACTGTCTTCTACCCCGCTAATTCGTCCCATCGTATTGGCAGCGCTATGCGTCGGTGGTGCGGTGGGGGGAGAGTTCGGAGGAGTAGAGGTTCCCTTGACAGTGGTGGCGCTAGACAGAGGGAAGATGCCAGTTGAAAGGCCTTCGGGCCAGGACAACACAGGCATTATTCATGTCCCTCGATCTTCGCCTTTCCGTTTTCGAAGTGCAGAGACTATTAGAAGACCTAAGTACTTTATCCTCGCTTGCCAGTCGATCTCCCTTCCAGAGATCATCACTTTCATGGCCAGATAAGATGTTGTTCTTTCCATAGTTGTTGCTCGAGTCTTGCTCGGGTTCACTGAAAAATTCCTGAATGGTTCAATCAAAATCGTTTATTCAAATTTCAAATAATAATAACATTTCATTTGTTCAGGTGTGTTTGTGTGTGGCCCTGCTTTAGGCTAATGCATCTTCAGGGTAAAAACCCTGAATGGTTCCCGCAGCGCTATATTTATAAGTTTCGGCAGTGAGCGGGCGTAGACTCCACCCACCACTTGGCGACCGCGAGCTGGCTCAGCCTATTATTTTTACTTATCGAAATAATTTGGACATTGGTAACAAAGATAATTTTGTTTGTTCGGGATATTCAGACGATTCACTCCGTCCGCTTGAAATGACCCACCTATCACTGACAGTTTGATCCATCTTGATTTCCTTCAGCTTGGAGCCTAGCTCCCTTACCCTTTAAACTGGTTTTCGTCAGAGTGACGAGCGGGCCATAACTGATCATTGGTGACGGCATGAATGTCCTCAGACATCAGTACCGCCCTTTGCGGTATACCCCTACCTGGCTGGGGTGAGATGGATGAAGATATTATTCATCTCTTAACGGAAGACGTAGGGGCCTCATTCGACAGAGTGTCGGGGCCTTCTTTTTTGGGAGGGGTCGTCTACAGCGTAATCTATAGCTTCCCTGACTAACGGATTATCGTGAGTTTCCGCGCAATCTAAAACTCGCCGATTCCTCGACTGGATGGATTGCTGGATGGAAGGCAGCTTCAAATCTCTACGGATGGCTTCGTTCTTCTGTTGATCAGAGAGTACAGGCTTGCCACCCGACTCTTGATCTTAGCCTTCTCGCTTGTAATGTGCGGGTTCCAGGTGAGCCTACGATCTATTAGAAGACCGAAGTACTTTACCCGCGCCTGCCAGTCAATCTCCCCTCCAGAGATTCTCACTTTCATAGCCGGAGAAGAAATCGTTTTTCCCATGGTTATCGCCTGAGTCTTTGCCGGATTCCCTCGGATCTTCCACTCGAGGTACCAGCGCTCGAGGTCGCTGGTCGATTATAAAAGACTCAACGCATAAATATCGAAGATAAACGAGACTCCGAAATGCAGTGAAAGCTGCAGAGAAAGACAAAGGACGAATCTCATATGACGAGAAATGTCGAAGCTTGATCATCATAGTAAAAATCTACCAGTAAGTCCACTCCCACTACTTTCATTCATAAATTCACAAAATTCTCGGTGACCTCGAAACAGAGTGCGGAGCCAATTTCGTTATTTCACCATAGACGTGCGCTCATGTAAAAAGAAATTTAAGGTTATTATAGAATATTTTGTGGTAAATTACTTATAACCAACTACAAAAACTAAAAACACTAATAACAACCGCGAATAAACTGAACACAATATCAGTTTCCGACCGTCAAATCGTCCAATCCTTCGATACTACAGCACTGAACGCGTTGGATGAGAATCTCATCCTAAGAGCGGTTGAAGGTCCCCGACAACTCGGGTGGATCACGATAGCCTACTGGTTGTAATATTCTGCTGTGGTTTGATTTTGAAACGCGAGAGCGTCGCTTATCTTTGATATTATTGGATCGAGTCGATCCCATAGATGTCGTTTTCGTAAGAGGATATGTCATCACCTTTTTCGAAATCTCAAGTAGTCTGGATAAGTTTG